>OX638368.1:33485738-33645738 GCA_951812925.1 Calliopum simillimum | reverse complement strand
GCGCCATTTTTAATTTGAATGAAGTTTTGGCAACGCCATTTGACACATCGTTGCCAAAAGTCAAACGTGCGCGCCATTTGACATGCCGCCATTTTCATTTAATGTCTGTTGTTATTTGCTTATTTGTTTGTATGTCTGTCTCTGTGTTTGCTGGCACATATTTTTGCAATAAAAATAACAAAAGCCAAAATCAACATTCCAGGGCTGTTTGTTTGTTCATTGCAACAACGACGACGCCGACGACGACGATCTAAAAGATTACTCTTTTATACCATTATTGTCTTCTTACCCTATAGAGAGTGAGAGAGAGCGTATACTAATAAAACTTTATCTCTAATGTTATTTCATTCTGTTCATAGCTGCGTGCCGTTGCTTCGTCGCGTACTCTCCTGCGTTGTCTTCCGTTTCTTTTTTGACTTTTAATGTTTCGTCATTGTATTCGTAATTGTCACGCCTTGTAAGAAACGTTATTGTGCTGTCTTGTTGAAAACGTGTAATCTATGCATCCGTCCATTCATTCATCCGGCCGTCTATCTTTTTTTGGTTGACACTTGAACCTCTATTTGCTTTATTTTATCCTTTAAGGACATTTGACGCGGGCGCGTACTTGTATTTAAATTTAATTTAATTTACACGTTGTAAAATTTATTTCATATCCTTAATGCAACGCCGCGTACATAAACGTTGGAAATTACAGCAATTTACAGGAGTTATTGACTTTTTCTTTTATTTAATTTAAAAACACAAAAAACTTATTTTATACAATAGAAATATTTGCCTTCTTTTAAGTGGAAGGTGTCTTAAAAATATTTCTGGCAAGATTTAACTCGTTCAAGGTCCTCAACAAAATGTTAAGAGTATTCGCTAAAATATGTAAAAGCCTCGAAAACCTCGTTAACTCGTTAAAGTTTGTATTGATTTCGACAACTATTACTAGTTTATAAAGTTTTCAAGGCATTTACAAGTTTTAAGGAATACCCTCATTTTGTTTGTGGGAGATACAAAGTTTTACAGAGTCCTCTTGGTCATACAGTGGTTACTTTGCTGTCAGCAAGCAAACCAAAAAAAACTTCCCATCGAGTTTGAGGCAAATTATAGTACATTATAGTATTCTTTAGGCTACCTAAGAGCTTATTACAGACAGAAAACTAGTCTATCAAACACACAAATTATTTTATCTCCATAAAAGTTCTTTCATCCTTCAACACAAAGTCAAAGCTGTTTAAAAAGCTTAGGGGATACTAGCAACTAAAAGAAAATGAGAGAGCCGACAAGCTTCGTTGGACGTTTCTTTTAAGTGATACCGGTAACTTAATTTTCTTTCTGTTCTTAATCTGTTTCTGGTATAACCCGGACTTCGTGTAATAAGTCTAGTTCTGGAAAATTTATTAACAAAATTAGTACTGGTACAATGGATGACCCATTCACCATTCGCATATCTGCTTCAAAATAATAATAAGTAGGTTGACTAAATATACATACATGAGCGATTTCTACGCACCGCAGCTGACCACAGCTGACTGTCTATGCTGTGATATCATGAGATTGCTTTAAACGCTCAAGATCGTGCGGAGAGGTCACCTTTTTGAATTTTACCCTCCTGAACCTTAAATTAGTTTAGGTTAGCGCGGGAGTTGACAGATACCAACATAACATAGGCCGCATTTGGTCTCACTATATACCCGGCTTATAACTTCGTTGTCAACCTATAAGAACCATTTCGAAAATTTTATAAACTCCACAATAGATTTGGAACACTTTTGAGCGATATGGTCCAGAGAATTGAAGAAATGACTTTCGAACACCTTAAAACGTCGGTTTTCCAGAGCTGAACATTCACAAAAGTAATGAAAAATGGACTCTTCGAAGTTCGTATCTTTACAACATCTACAAAAATATCCTAGGGCGTGCCTACCTTTATAAAAGAGCCCTGTAATGATACTATGTATATTGATTTGATGTCAAACCGATTCAGATTTTTTTTGTTGGAATCTGAAAGTTCTTTTCAAGTAAAGTCAAATTTTTTTTTACGTGTTGTTTTAGCGTCATAAAGTGAAAATAACGCGTTTGACGCAGAACATGTGATTATGTTTGACCATTTTATATTATGACCCAGAAAATACTTTTTGATTCCTGAACTTAAATCCTTAAACTTAGTCACAATGATGATTGGCTTACATTGGATTGAAATCTCGGTTGTTGATTCTGATACCCTGAAAAGACATTTTGTAACTATAAATTATTGCTATGCCTTTGTCTGACTGGTTAATTCGGTACTGCTTCTCAAGTGATAACCTTTCTGTATAATATCACTGTTCGACACAAAAAATAAACACATGAGAAAATCCAAAAAATTCTTAAAGTAAACGTTAAAAAAAATACACGAATACACATAACAAAATCACACAAGGATCATTTTCCTAAAACTCATTAACCTATTATATCCTGTTTTTATGGGTCTTTCTGACCCCTTTTTCTAAAACTGAGCCACAATGGGTTAAAGAATTTTGCAAAAATATTCTACAAAGAATTTCACTAAGAGTTACCAAAGACGAAAAATTCTTAAAACTTAAGGTAAGCGCGTCATGGATGTAATTAATATGCAATGTGAAAAGTCCTAATTGATTTTAACGATTTTTTTGGTTTCGGGCTTAAATTTTGACCTTTACGTGTTTAAAAACTAGTAGTGAAATTGTATAGCAAATATTTCTGTCAGTATGTACTCAATATTCCCCTGTTTAGGTGTCATTTTTGTACCTTTTTAAGTAAAGGGCAAAAATGACCCACATGTGGGGGTTAAACAGGGTTAAAATTTTATACAAAAATATTCCCCGCAATATCTTGCATAAGTTCGCTGAAAACATGACACACCTCAGATATAAGGATCATATAGTTTAATTCATCGATTTAACACAAGAATGCATTATTTTCGTTTTTTCATGTACAGTAGAGGTGTTTTAAGAATGTATGGAGATCCTTAGTAACAACATTTTGATACATGACACCCCTCAATATTGTGAGGTTGGGAAAAAAATGAGTTTGCAAAAAAAATTTTGGGTGTGGGGTGAGGGTAAAGGTTGGCGCATCGAGGTCAAAGGTAAGAGAAAAAGAGAAAAAATGTACATACAGTCACATACGGTCACCTCTAGAGGGGTCAAATGTATGACCGACCCACATTATTTTTCCATTTCCAACATTTTTACCAAGCATACTTACCCCCTATCTCTAACCCCTAAGGAGGCTCCGATACAAAATTGACATTTTTAGGAAATCGACCTCCCCACTCCATGGGTGCCCCTAGAAGGGTCAAATGTATGACTGATCCGTAATATTTTTTCCTCCCCAAAATTTTTTCGCAACATACAAAACAGATGTAATAGACATGAAAAATATGGAAAGGAAATCGTCAAATAGGCCCTTAACTGCCTAGAAATCACTCCTACAGGAGTCAAATATATGACCGACCCCCATTAGCCCCCCTCCAAAGTTTTTTCTCAGCATACCTACCCTTTATTTCCAATCCTTTAGGGGGCTCCCATACAAAGTTACTGTTTTTATATAAAATGCCCCCACTGCCCTAACTGGCCCACGGGTACCCCTAGAAGGGTCAAATGTATGATTGATCCCCATTATTTTTTTGCAACCTATATTTTTTCCCCACTAACTTACCCACTATTTTCAACCCTGAAAGGGGCTGCCATAAAATTTTTTTTTTATAAATTTTCCTAGAAATAATGGAGATCTGTCATACAATTGACCCTTCTAGAGGTGCCCATGGTTCAGTTAGGGCAGTGGGGCGGTTTTTAATAAAAACGTAACTTTGTATGGGAGCCCCCTTAAGGATTGGAAATAGGGGGTAGGTAAGCTGTGAAACTTTGAAAGGGGGTAATGGGGGTTGGTCATATATTTGACTCTTTTAGGAGAGACTCCTGGGCAGTTATGGGCCTATTTGAAGATTTCCTTTCCATATTTTTTATGTTATGACGTAAGTTTTGTATGGGAGCCCCCTTAAGAGCTAGAGATAGAGGGTAAGTACGGTGGGAAAAAATGTTGAGGAGGAAAAAATATTAGGGGCCGGTCATACATTTGACCCTCCTCAATTAATTTATAACTTTTTAAATGAATTTTGCACAAGTTTTAAAATGTTGAATATATCAATTCGTAATGTAAAGAATTTTTAGTTTATTTTATCAATTTCACGATTTCATTTTTTGCAATTTTAGAGAAATTTGTATTATAAGATAGTATTATACTTACTTGATATAAAAAAGTTCACAAAAATGCAAAAAATCGAAAATGTGGCTGTAAATAAATGTTATCTTTGAATAAATAATGCAATATTTCACAACTAGCCGCCAACAAAAAAGAACAAAATCATCAGAAGAACTAAAAATTAACTTTTAAACGTTTTCATTTAAGTAGAAGCCAAGGTTTTTATTATTTTTTTTTATTTTTTTTTTTTGAAAATTTAAAAAACAAAAATCATGCTCCCTAAAACAAACGCATGTTAATAATCTGCGTTAAGAGCGCGCACTACGCTATACGAAACCACAACAAAAATTATGTTGAACGATTGAGTCTTCAAAGGACTGTAAGAAAAAAAAACTCAACAAACTCAATGATAAACTTTACAGAAACTTTAGCTAAAAGTTAAGAGGAAAAAATAGTTTCCGAAAAAAAAAAAATTGGAGAAAATTTTTTCCAAAATCACATTAGCAAAAGTATGTATGTATATGTTGAAAAAGAACGCATCCAAACGCTGTAGTAAAACTTTTACCAAATGGGAACTGCAGTGACAGTTTGCATTTTAAGGCCACATAATATTTATATTTTTTTTTTTATCAAATGCAGTTTTATCAAGCTGATTGAGCCTTTCACTGCACAATTCGATTAACTCTATAAATTATTATGTGAAGAAAAACGATAAAATAGTAAACATCGTTTTTTAAATAAAGTCTTCTTATATGGCTATGTGTAAGGTCTCGTCATTTCGACTTATTCTCAAGTATTTATAACAACCATGGTTAACATCAGGAATAAATTTTAGCACGGATTAAAACATAACGGCTTCTGAAATAATGTGTGATAGTGATACTGATGTGATGTGTGGCTGTAATACGTATATGTTTTGAAGTAACTCTATGTATTGGTCAGAGCGCATAGTTCCTTCAACAAAGTTTATGGGGCCTGGTTCTTCAGCAGAAATGCAGCTCCAAATCATAACTGCTGGTGGGTGTTTGACTGTTGGAACTATGCAATTGTTGTAATACTGTTCTTCTGTCCTCCTCGGTACATATTTTGCAGATTCTGTGACGGCTTCTGTACGGGACTCGTCGCTAAAAATTACCTTGGAAAAAAATTAAAATACGGAAATTTTAAGAATTTCTTTTAATCAATCTAATGGCACAAAAAATCTTAGCTTGGAAACATACTTTATTCCAGTAGTTAAGACTCAGGTCTTGATGTAACTGTGGCCACCAAAATCTGCGTCGATGCATTTGTTCAGTCAATTTTAACTTTTTTGCTGGCATCCTTCATACAAGTTCATTTTCACAAGATCTTCTTCTTAAACTATGATGGGATATATTAACACCAGCATTTTCTACGTCGTTCCAAATGGTCCGAGATGTTGCAGTTTGTTCTCCAAGGCTTTTCGTATAATGAATCTGTCTTGTCTTATCGTGGTTTTTCGGATTCCTCTGCAGTTTTCTCGGCTGTTTGATAAATTAATTATTGAAGTGGGTGAGTTTTTGGCTCATCTTTGTATAGCTTGAATGCCTATCTTTCAAAAAAGCTACTACCTGTATTTGGGCATATCCGAAAATAATCTCCTATTATATGATGCAGGTTTTAGGAAAAATTTTTTTTCATGTTCAATAACCACATGTAGTGGAATATATTCCTAGACGTATAAAATGAAATTTCCATTAGTTAAGTGCACAAAAAAATTTCGCCCCGAGAGGGTGTCAGGAGATCGTTCTATCTAAAAATTTGGAGAAAATCGAGATTTCCGATGATATATGGGAGAGCACATATTTCAGAAGAAGTAGATATGTTACGGGCAGTGGCGGATCTAAGCAATTTTCCACCCTAGGCACTTATTTTTTTGCCGCCCCCTTCAGTTTTTTTTATAGTAAAAGAAACTTATAATAAAAACATAACAAAAACAAAAAATAGGTTACATTAACACTTTAATAATTTGTATGTTTAAATACATCGTTTATTCATACATTAAAAAATTTTTCGTCTAATTTTGTTAAGTGCAAATTGGTGAATAATAAATATCTTCACAATCTATTTCAATCAAAATATCTTTTTCTATTGTTAAAATAGCAATTTAGAACAAGGAAAGACATTTCAGCAGTGGAATTGGAAATTTGTGTACATACGCACATTGTACACGCAATGTCAATATTTGGGAATAATGTGCAGAGATCGTTTCTCCGACGAATTTGACGCAAATCCTGATGCAAATTTTGTATTAAATCTTTTTCAGCACCATAAGACTTGAACTGGAGAAGTTCGTCACTTAATGATTTTTCTAAATCTTCAGGAAAACTTTTTCGTAATTGTTCAGCTTTTTCGCGTAGTTCATTGTTTCCCAAGGTTGCCATATCAATTAGACCGCCAAATTTTTCCAGAGCCTTCACATACGACACAGATCTTATTTTTAAATCACAGATCAACTGATCTAAAATTACATTTAATGTAGAAATTCTGAAATTATCGCTACCACTAATTTCCTCATCTCTTGTTTCACCAAACTGCAATGCACACGTTCTTTTTCTTGAAGAAACTGTTTTGTATTCCTTAATGACAGATATATCCAGAGCTTTTTTTTCGTAAAGATGAAATTCGTCACGAGAGCTTGAATTATACTGATTAGGCCATCGTTCAACCACTTTCCCCAGGTTTGTTTTGACATCTTGAAAGATCGAGCTAACGGCGTTAATTTTTTTTAATACAAAATTCCATATACACAAAAGAAATGATGTTTCTAATTTATTTCTTATAGATTGAACTTCACATCGTACTTCACCTTTTTCCTTGGAATCATTTTCAATGGCTTCTAGAGCTTTGTATATTTTTGGTAAATGTTCACAGAGAACACGAACCGCATCACCATGAGCCGACCATCGCTTGCGGCCGCATAATTCATTCTCACGAATTCCCGTGATAAGAGTTCTTAAGCTTATAATCATTTGGTCTTGTAGAAGAATATCTATTTCAGTCACTCATTTTGCTGCCCCTACAGTCCATTCTGCATTTGATAAGAGTTCTCGAGCTTATAGTCCTTTGGTCTTATAGAACAATATCTATTTCAATCACTCATTTTGCCGCCCCCTACATTCCTTTTTGCCATTTGATAAGAGTTCTTGAGCTTATAGTCCTTTGGTCTTATAAAACAAATCTATTCCAATCACTCATTTTACCGTCCCTACAGTCCATTTTGCATTTGATAAGAGTTCTTGAGCTTATATTGTAGTTCTTTGGTCTTATAGAACAATATCTATTTCAATCACTCATTTTGCCGCCCTGGGCATTGAGTAAACTTTTCTTAAATATCTTTTATATTCGTCTTAATTTAACCGAATGGTACACTACATGGTTGTTTTTAATCATTCG
The DNA here is from genome assembly GCA_951812925.1 of Calliopum simillimum. Classification (NCBI taxonomy): domain Eukaryota; kingdom Metazoa; phylum Arthropoda; class Insecta; order Diptera; family Lauxaniidae; genus Calliopum; species Calliopum simillimum. The sequence goes on along the minus strand of OX638368.1, from coordinate 33,638,112 downwards.
TTTTGTCCATTCGTATTGCTTAAATAGTGGCGAATTTAAATGTTTTCAAAGTACCATTTAGGTAAAATAAAATCAAGTTCAATACTTAAATTATAAAAACTTTTTTTTTATTACTCCGAAAATATGCCGCCCCCCAAAATCTGCCGCCCTAAGCAGGTGCCTACTATTGCCTTAGGGTTAATCCGCCACTGGTTACGGGGCACTTTTCCAAATATTCTGGAGTAAAATTCAGAAAAATCGTATGAGGATCGTGGCGACAAAATGGGTTAAAAAGTCTAAATCGCTCATTACGACCAAAAAAATTCAAGCAAGTTTCTTGATAAAAAATAAATTGAATTTGTTTACGACGTTTTTTTGATTTAAGCGCCCCCTGCCGAGTAAAAAACAAAACACGCAAAATTTTGGGTAAAAAATGCGATTATTGGCGATATGCGGTCATACTTCAAGATAGGGGGATATCTAACAAATTCTGGAGTAAAATTCAGAATAATCGAATGAGGATCGTGGCGGCAAAATGGGTTACAACGCCTAAATCGTTCTTTACGCCCACATAACAGGTCCTAAAATTCTAAAAAAATTCAAGCAAATTTCTTGATAAAAAATAAATTGATTTTGTTTAAGACATTTTTTTTAATTAAAGCGCCCCCTGTCGAGTAAAAAACAAAAAACGCAAAATTTTTGTTAAAAAATGCAAGAAAAAAAAATCTTTATGATCAGCGTCAACTCCTAGGTCGAAATTGGCATATTTATCTGTCTGTCTTTTTGTTCGTGGAAATGACGACTAGAGAATGAAATTATTGAAATTAATTTTATGGTATCGTATGACCTTTGGTACAACACTAAATAAATACTTGAAGCATGAATAGAAAGAAATCATCAAAAATATAAACTATGGAAAGACCTAAACAAGAAGAATCAACTTAAAGTATTTTCAATAGTTTTTCTCTCTCTGTCTCTCGTTCTTTATGTACTTTCTCTAAACATAAGTTTCCGGTACGGAAAATGTTAAATTAAGCAATTTCATCAAGATATAAAAAAAACGGACACGAAAAACAAACATAACTTAAAACTGAAGCATAAAATAGAACGCCAAAAAAGTTAACAAAAACAAAACGAATTGCAAAATTTTGTTAACAAGTTTTCAAAATTGTACTGGCCCCCCCCAACGACAAATTTGAAGACCCGGAACGATCGACGAGGCGAAAACTGCAACCAACATCTACCAACTATGATTGCACAAAGAACAACAACAAAAAAAGTTCGGGTCAATAGAGTTAAAACATTTTTCTGACAGTTTTAGATAGACAGACGGACAGACGGACAGACAGCAATATAAAGGGAGAGAGACATTCAAACTGAAATACGTACAGTTTGTAGTGGTAGTGTAGTTTCATTTTCTTAAATAGAAAGCGATACAGCAAATATTATGAAAAAACAACACCAATGGGGGAAAACATGTTTTCTGCGTACCAATGTTGTTTTCATTTTGACCTTAATTTGTTCTGTCTGTCTGTCTGTCGTTTAGCTTCCCTCCCACTTGACAGCATCCAAAATGATTGGGTTGGTTGGCTGGTTTGTGGGAAAAATTGGTCAAGAAAGGATTATTTTTTTTGCTTCGTTAAATTTTTGTTGCGCACAAATTTTTGACTTTTTTTAGATTTTATTTGCTGTTGTCGTCATCATCAACATCATCATCACCGTAAAATATAAAAAGTACATCAAAATAAAAATCAACAACATTAAAAGGAAAATATCAAACATTGTTTCATTGTATCTACTATGGTTTTGTTGATTTCATCTTCAGCGCCTTTTATGTTTTTATGTTCAGTTTTTTTTTTTTTTTGCCTTTTACGGCAACAAAATCCCAAAATATTAGACTTTAGCATTCCAATGTTACTAAGCCATATAGCAAGGACGACGACCACCACCACATCATATGACATAAGCATACACACATACGCACAATCATACATAACTCAATGTGACATCCGTCACACTGTACAGTGGAGCTCTTGTGAATAAAATTGCAAAAATCAAAAAAAAAATTTAAAAGAGAAAAAGTTTCAAAAGATAACAACTTATGTACATACTATGTTCCAAAAATGTTTAAAAATTGGAAAAATTTATAAAATAACAAAATAAAGACTCCAAAAATTTTGCAAAAAACAAGAAAAATGAGAAGAAGTCATAAAATAGTCAAAATTTGTGGACAAAATCTACAAATATTGGATAATTGCAAAATTTTGATAACTCGAAAACTTTTGGCATGACCGAAAGTTGTAAAAACGGCAAAAAAATTTTGACAAAATAGAAATATTTTGACAAAGTCAACAAATGTTGAAAGATTGGCAAACCGAAAATCGAAAAATGTTGGCAAAGTCGAAAATGTTAAGGAATATTTCGTAAAACGTTACCAAGTTAACAAATGTTGAAAAGATGCTTCAGTGCTTCAAAATTTCAAGAAAACTAAAATTTTTAAAAATGTTAAAAACATTTGTAAAGTTTAGAAACCCTGCAGGACCACGTACTATTCGAAAACTAGTTTGCAAACTACTCCATGAGAGAAAAAGACAAGTCCAACTTCTGCTTCCATCACATATAAGGTTCTATTTACGTTTTACATTGTTTGTCATTGGGCGTAACCACTTGTCTCCTTAACGCATTACATTCGGACCAGAAAAATGTCAATTGTCTCCTTATGCATTACATTCGGACCAGTAAAAGGCCAATTTTTTTAAAATTTTATTTATAAATTTCAAAGAATTTAATTTAATATACAAATTTTACACAAAAAAATCAAAGCTTTCATAGACGAATGTGCTAAAGACTTTGTTATATATTTCTGAGAATTATGTTCCAAGTTAGAATCTCGGTGTGCGGGAATTTTTTTTTTTAATAATTTTGTTATTATGTTATACTTCGGCAATGTTGCTTAATTTTTCGCTCAGAAGACTCTTCAGACAAACTGTGTACAAACTAATAGAAATTTAAAAATTGGAATTGAAAGTCACCGAGTGGAGGATTTGAACCTGGGCCTCTCCACGCAGCGCAAGTCACTAGACCGATGCACTTTTGTTTGTTCTTTTTTGCTGTCGACGTACTGCCAAAAAATACGTAGTCAGTAACGATATTGTTTCACTGACACAATCGATACACAATTGGACCACTTTTGGTGCTAATGGCGGATTATGCAATACATTCGGACCATTTTTGATACAAATGACCAACTTTGCATTAGTCCGTTTGGTCTACTTACCAACTAGACTAAAGATGGGACTATTGAGACAGTTGTCTCCACCGGTCCTACAGGGAAGTTTCCAAAAATTTTGTTCGAATCGAAAAGAGTTCAATAATATTTAGTCAAAAAATGTGAACAAAATCGCAAAATGTTGGCTAATTTAATATATCTATCCAAATGTGTCATCGCATGCCCTCGCGACGGATCGCGACGAATGGAGATGTTCCATATTGGCTCTTTGCTCCTCCTAGGAGTTAAAGGAGAATACATACATCCGAATGTAACTGAACTCGAAAAATCGAAAAAATGCGAAATAAACAAAGTAATTATTAAAATAGAATAGAACTTAATTTGAAATTTGGTTAGGTTAGGATAGAGTGGTGGCTAAGCAAGCAATGCTAGAACTCTAAGTAAGTAGTACTGTTAGTGCAATTTTAATATCACATAAGTGATCGGGCTGGCTGAAAGATGGGGGGAGGGGGTATTCAGAAGCTGGGTAAGACATCTTTTAAAAGAAACTGTAAGGGATACCCGTTTGTTTTATTAAAGTTGAGCAGGAAGCCAATATCAATATCGACGAGTTCGCTCAGATTATTGAAAAAGGGTTTTCCTTAGGACCAGTTAAGTCTATCTCTAAATATGTAGAGCAAGATACTTGCAGAGAAAGTTTTCAAGAGATTCATTCTTATTAGAATCCATGCAACTCTGACATTATTGGGGATACCCAGTCTTTCGACATGGCCCAGGATTCAGTGCAAGCCGCCATGATTCTTGCAATATCAGCGCAAGTTTGGATAGCAGATCTGAATGTTTTAGAGGTGCTATATGAAGGCAATATTGCTTTGAAAATCCATCGGACACTCGCCTCGGTGAGAGAATTCGAGAAAATCCTTTCTTGATGAAACCTTAAGGCCTTCTTTTAAAAATACACTGCCGCTTTACTTGCTTTACCAAGCTTAAGCATGGATGCTATCCAGATGATGAAGCAATGCTTTAGCTTTAGCGTTGTTAAAGGCAAATTCAATATCTGGAAAGGCTGCATGGATAAATTGTGGAAAGTGGAGAGATCTCTCAATCGCTCGTGCTAATGTTAATGATCAAAGAATTCTCTCTTCAGTAATTATTGAGCTAGCTGAGAACTCTGAGTAGGGTTAGTACTAGGGATTTCAGTCCCGGGATCCCAGGACCCCGGGATCCCGGAATTCGAGCCTTTTTGCAGTCCCGAAAATCCCGGGATTAGTGCTACCAATCACGGGATTTCTTTTGTAAGTTTTTTTGTTTTTAATAACAGAAAAATCGCATTAAGTAGAGATAAAACGTCTTCTCTCTAGATTTGAAACTGAAACTTCTTGCGAAATTGAGGTCACTAGACATACAGTTAAAGTAAACGCAGCAAAAAACTTGAAAGAAATATTTAATTTAGTTTTGAATAACACTTCCAAAAATTTGTTTTCTAGAAAGTCTTATATTGTAATTTATCCGACGTTTTAATGAAAGAAATTGATATATTTTGTAATAGTGGTGATAGGGGTTATTTCCTCCAGAAAATTTTCGATTATCTTTCTTCAATTCAACCAACACGTATTGAATCAGAAAGATGCTTTTCGTGTGCAGGTTATTTATCTGTGGACTTTTGACAAAACAACCTAGCTCAAAATTGGAACTTTTCAGGAGAGCCTAAGGACTGATTAACTACTTTTCAATAATGTGGCTCAATTTCGTTGATGCAGCGCTGAATCTCCCTTTTCCGTAAATTTGTACTAATCTTAAAGTGTCAGCTGTCACATTTTTTTTTTTTTGGTTCATAACACTTCACCGCACGAATGGCGCTAAGTTCAAATCTTGCGTTAACTATGGGACACCTTTATATCTGTGAAACAAGAAATTATAGAGACATGTCGATTATACCAATAGAAGCGTATTTAAATTTTAAATTTAGGACTTAAATCCTAGACAATTGTCTTATCATGACTTATGTTGTTTTGTCAAAAGTCCACAGATATGTAATAAATTTAGATCTAAATTGGATGATAAAACAATTGAGGAGTGGCCGTACCAAAGGGCCTAAGTACCATTTCGAGGCAAAAGTAGTGTCATAATATGAAACGGGTGGCATATTGTTAGAAATTAATAAAAATGTTTTCTGTTTTCACTAAAAATTTTCTTGAAAGTGTGAAATTGATGGCATTTTGTTGAAAAAATTATAACAGTCAAATAACAGACTATTAGGCACATAAAAAGTATGATATTACTTTTGCCTCAAAATGGTACTTAGGCCCTTTGGTACGGCCAGTCCTCAATTAATGCTTTAATTTTTCTAAAATCATATATTAATAATAATAAAACTGATTAAAAGAAAAGTTAATTCTTTCATGTCCAATGCTTGTTAAAACTTTGATCTCACTATTTTATATAATTAAATATGTACGATATGTATGATATTTTATATATGTTTTTAACTAAGCATATAATGTTGCAATGTACCTTTATGTTTGTTTTTGAAGTAAATATGTACGTATTTATGAATTTTTGTTTTTTAAAAAGGCGTGAATTGCTTGATAAAATTACCTGTTTTAGGAAATTTTTCTTTAATATTTTTGACACTTTTTAAATAAAATATTTTGTAGGGGTGTAGTAAGGGTATATAAGACATTTTAGGAATTTTTAATACTAAATTCTGCTTTATTTAGGAAGAAAAAAAAATTCATACAAATCCCGAAAAATCCCGGGATCCCGGGATTCAAAATTTCTGATCCCGAAATCCCGGGATCGCAAAAAGTCCAAAAAATTGGAATCCCTAGTTAGTACCTATAAGTGCATTTTCTATGTCTTCACAGTCAGTTAAATGAGTTTGACTTAAAAGTTCTAGTGCTCCGTGCGTAGATTTTGTTCATAATATGTATGACAAAAGTGCTCTTAAGAGAAGATTCCGCCAAGCTTATAGCATAGGCAGACGACAGCATTGATCTAGATTATAAACGTATTTATTCAATAGTTATTCAAGTTTGACAGCACCTCCTCATCGCCTCGTTCCTCACATTGAGCTTTCTTTTTATTACCGTCGTAGAATGAAAAAATTTCATTGGTTTTTACTACGTATACATAATTTTTATTTATCTTAAAACTCACCAGATGTTTTGTTTCTGTCCCGATCAAAAAAACTTGTCAAGTTCTTGTCATTGTATCAGAAATGTATATCAAAATGATATCAAAAATGTATCAGCCGCTGATATCCATTTTTTGTATATCATTTTGATATATTTTTGATATCATTGAATGACATGTCAATTTTGTATCAGAAATGTATATCAAAATGATATCAAAAATTTGTCAGCGGCTGATATCCTTTTTTTGTATATCATTTTGATATATTTTTGATATCATTGAATGACATGTCAATTTTGTATCAGAAATGTATATCAAAATGATATCAAAAATTTATCAGCTGCTGATATGTCAAAATTGACGTTTTCGTTTGAGGATTTTATGGAAAGATAACTTTAGAAGACAAACGCGCAGTCAATTTTAGTGTAAAAGAAGTAAATTTTCTACTTAAATTAGTGAAAGCACACAAATATAATTGAGTGCAAAAAAACCGACACTCCCTTCAGTTGTTGTAAGCCTGTGGTTGGGAAAACAAAAGCTATGGAAAGCGGACGCACAGTTAATTTTAGTAAGTGAAATTTCTCATGAAATTAGTGAAAAAGCACAAACATATAATTGAGTTAAAAAAACCGGCATTTCATTCATTTGCTGCATGCGGGCAATTTCTAAAAACTTGTTGCCGACGATCATATACAATATTGCAAAATTTGGTTATGTCAATTTTGTATCAGAAATGGATATCAAAATGATATACAAATTTTGTATATCATTGATATACAATTTTTGTATATCATTTTGATATCATTTTTTGATATCATTTTGATATCTTTTTTTGATATCATTTTGATATCTTTTTTTGATATCATTTTGATATCTTTTTTTGATATCATTTTGATATCTTTTTTTGATATCATTTTGATATCTTTTTTTGATATCATTCACGCAGAAAAAAAAATTGTATTTCCAACAACTTTATGTTTTAATTCAAGAATTTTTGTTGGTTGAAATCTTCCCAACAACTTTTGCTCTTGTTTTAAATACGAAATTGTTATGTTTTTAATAAAACGAAAAATTCTTGAATCAAGTAAAAAGTTGTTGAAAGTTTAAGAACGACAATTGTTGTTTTAAAAGCGAAACTGTTGACAATATTTAGAAACGAAATAGTTGCACGAAGAATAAATGATTGAAATGTTTGTAGTTATATTCATAAGTATTTATTTGCCATTTATCTTACAGCAATAGAAATGATACAAAATCTAGGACATTGGGTGCTGTATGAGATGAAACCGTGTGCGTGTAGACTGTTGCTTCAACGGCAGAAAAGCAAATGTTCTTTGCACCTTTTTGTGAGTGGCAATAGAAAATGGATACAGTACGATAATCCCAAGCGTAAAAAGTCTTGAGATAAGTCAGGTCCATGCATCGACATCGTCCGCACATCCGAATATCCATGTGAAGCTTCTCTGCATATAGTGGAATCAACGGGGTGTAATTGATTATGAAATTCATATGCTGCCAGAGAGATAAGAGAAAGTAATGCTGAAAAAAGGGTCAATTGTTTCTTACCCTCATTTGTTAAATACAGCTATTTAAAAAAAAAACATCTAGAACTTATTCAGGAATATAAATTGCTTATTTTTTGTTTTGTTCACAAAACTGGTGTTTGACGCTTTGTATTTAAAAATATTTTTCATATTTTTTATGACGAATGCGTAAAAATATTAAATATCAAGAATAAAATTGTTGGTTTAAGAATAAAATACTTATTCCAACAATTTAGAAATAGCAATTTTTTGAGAGTGAAAAATTGTTGTTTTAAGAATCTTTTTTTTTCTGAGTGTTTTGATATCTGTTTTTGATATCATGGTGATATACAAAAAGCGTTACATTCCGTATATCACTGTGATATCCTTTGTTTATCAAAATCTTGTATGTCACTGACAAATTTTGGATATCATTTTGATATATTTTTGATATACTTTTTTTGATCGGGGTTAAATTGTTACAATCTATTACATTTCGACAGCGTTACCATATTCAAATAGCTCATTTCAGTAATAATTCAGTATTATTTCATGCATTATTGTTGAAGTGGATGCGCATTTTGATGGACATACACAAGTAAATAAGGCAAGTTGTGTGGAGACTTTATGTTTCAAGAATAGACAAAGGACACAAGAATGTATTTGCTGATATTTCATTTGATTTTTGACTGACTTATAAAGCATTTTATACCAATGTACCTTGTATTTATTTGAGTTTTTTTTTTTTAATAAGTATAAGTTCATTCGTCACATTTGTTTTCCAATGAAATTTTTTTTATACTTTTTTTTTTCATTTTGCACAAAGTTATTTGTGTCAGTGTTAAGCCCATCCGTTTTTTTTGGGTTAAAAATTTTTTTGGCTTTCATTCTTTACAATGTTGGCATGTGTAGCTTCTAACTAACAAAGACATCAAGGCAAAAATGTTGATGTAACGCACCTGCATAAAAATTCTAAACATTTTTATTTGCTTAATTTAGATAAAACTTTGAGCTACACGCATTTTCTCCCTGTTAAGCTACAAAAGCGATTTTCGAATTTTTTCGATTAAGAACTTTATCAGAAATGTGGAGAAGGAAAAGGAAACACTCATTACATATTTCCTGATTTGGTAGTAAATTTTTAAGTAATGGGCTTAAAGGAATTTTTGCTTTGAAATTTAAACAACAAAAAAATAAATCGCAGATTCTTCACCAGATTCTCACTCTCTTTCTATCAAATTGTAGGTATTTCGCATTAATATCTACATTTACATACATATGTTTATAAAAAAAAATGTTAAATCAAATTCAATAGAAATCATTGAACTGCATATAAAATATTCATGATAATCATGAGAAGAAAAAAAATTTAATAAGCCAACATTTGCACGTAATGAAATAAACGTAAATGACTGCTATAATACAGGGTAGGGCCAAATGAGCGCTTTGTTTTGATTTTATTACGTACGTACATTAGATAGGATAGAATATAACAGTTTTGATACAAGAAGAGCCCATAGCATCCTCTTCTTTGTTTTTACTACAAATTGTACGGTAAAAAGTACTTTTCTAAACAGCTTTGTATATACATATCTCGTGAAAGGGAAAACTTAGACGATTAAAACTAAAGGCGTTAATTCGTTAATTATTTAGCTGTCAAGCAAAACGTGTGGTTAATGGGTTAAAAGTAGAGAAAAAATTAAATAGAGACAATCATATCTGTTTTTCTTTTTTAATAAAATATTTTAGACTTCATTTTAAAAATGATCCTAAGCTTTAGGAAGTAAAAAATATGAAATATTTTATGTTCTTTCTAATGATATTAACCTGATTTATCTAGGTTTTTTGCTTCATGAGATAAAGGCAAAAGTGTTGAAAAAGTACTCAGAAAAAATTAACTGGCACTAAAATTAAGTGGGAACGTATTTTATTTAAAATCAACATGACTGTTTTTAAATCATATGTTGAATAGTTTTGAGTTAAAAGAAAATTTTATAATTTTAATAACTTTGTGTGTGATTTAAAAACATTTGTTCTACAGTTTTTGATAAGAAAACGTTTTTAGGTTTTTGATTTAAAAACTCTTGTTTTTGATTTAAATGAAAACCTCTTTGGCGCTCTTTTGTATCGAAAAGTTTTTGATTTAAATGCATTTTCATTTGGTTTTACAACTTTTTTTTTTTGTGTGTACTCTTTTCGTAATTTTTACAATGATCTTAAACTTTGAAAACGTAAAAAGTTATGAAGTAACATCTTTACGAAAAAACTTTTCTGATCTTTTTTATGAAAAATTTATTCTCTTTTCAATGAAACTAACCGCAATCGTCTAAGCTTTCTTTTTCACGAGATACACATAAAGGTGTTTATAAAAGTACCCTTTATCATACAACTCATTCTAAAAACAAAGAAATAAGATGCGCCACCAGTAAATATTAATAAGTATTATGGGCTCTGCTTACACCAGAATTTTAGCTTTCTATCCTTTTAACGAAAACGACCTGTATGACAGCAAAAATTAAGCAAAAAAAATGTTGAAGCAGTCTAATGTACAAATTTTCATATATAAATTTTTTTTTTTTTCTGTTTTATCTTTTTGTGCTATTTTTGTGCAACTTTTAAGATAACATTTTCAGCTGCCCACAAATGTAGATTTTCCGATACATTTTCCACTAATTTCATTGGAAATATTCATTTCCAGTTGAGCGATAATCACTAGTTTATTGACATAGACTTATCGGGGTTGCCGACCATCAATTTTTTGGGCCGTACAGTCAGGTTTTTGAAAGCTTTGTTCAAGTCCGGTTGTCAAACGGGTATTTGGCATACTTTAAATATTCCAGACTTTTGACAAAACAACTTTAGTTGAGATAAGACAGTTCGTCAGGATTTTAGTCATAAATTGATATGAAAAAATCACAAAACCCTAGAACAAATCTGATTGATCTGATGAGAACAATATCTTGGACAACACAGAAAAAAAATATCAGTCAAACCGTTATCAACGATAGAAATTGCGCCAACCCGCTGAAAAGGTTAAACTGACTTTGCAGTCCAGTAAAATTATTGCGAAAAAAGCTGTACAGTTACTGCTAAATTTTTAGGTACCAACCCGGAGTTTTTGTATTTGGACCGTTGAACTCTGTAAATTTACAGTTTGCTCAGATTAGAAACCATTCAAGGCAATTACAGTAAAAATATTGGGTGTACAACTTAAAAACCGGAATTTGACGGTGGATGTCCGTACTAACAAATATCGTGAAAGCTCGAACTTTATATATATGTCATTTTGAAGGTACATTTGACAGCTGTCAAAATCAGTCAACAAAACAATTTTATCTTGTGTGCATCATTATTATTTTTCACGATGAATAACTTCGAAAATTCGAGAAAAAGACAGCATTTGCGGGAGGTTCTGTTGGGTCATTTTTTTGCAAAGAAAACTGCTGCGGAAAGTCATAGTTTGCTTGTGGAAGTTTATGGCGAGGATGCTTTAGGAAAAACACAGTGTTTTGAATGGTTTAAACGCTTCAAAAGTGCCGATTTTGACATCAAAGAACGCCCAGGATAGACAAAAAAGTATGAAGACGAAGAATTAGAGAAGCTACTCGATGAGGGTTCGTGTCAAACACAAGACGAGCTTGCCAAATCGTTGGGAGTGACTCAGCAAGCCATTTCGAAACGTTTGAAAGCCGCCGGATACATTCAGAAGCAAGGTAATTAGGTCCCCTATGAGTTGAAGCCGAGAGACGTTGAACGGCGCTTCTGTATGTCTGAAATGCTGCTTGAGCGCCATAAAAACAAATCATTTTTGCATCGGATTGTGACTGGGGATGAAAAATGGATCCATTTTGACAACCTCGAAGCCAAATATCCATGGCGCTAAGGTTATGCTGTGTATTTGGTGGGATCAGAAGGGGCCGTTATATTATGAGTTGTTGAAATCGGGCCAGACAATCACAGGTGACCTGTACCGAACACAATTAATACGTTTGAAGCGCGCCATCATCGAAAAACGCCCGGAAAATGCGACCAGACACGAAGCAATAATTTTTCATCATGACAACGCTCGGCCGCATGTTGCAAGACCCGTGAAAAACTATTTGGAAAATAGTGGATGGGAAGTTTTGGCTCACCCGCCTTATAGCCCAGACCTTGCACCATCAGACTACCATTTGTTCCGATCGATGCAGAATGCCCTATCAGGAATACGCTTCATTTAAGTTCAAGATATCGAAAATTGGATAGATTCATTTTTGGCCGCCAAGCCGGCGCAATTTTTTTGGGATGGAATTCATAAATTGCCTGAAAGATGGGGAAATGTTGTGGCTTCCAATGGACAATACTTTGAATAAAATATATTGTAACATTTTTCCACAATAAAGCATCAAATTTCGCTAAAAAATTCCGGTTTTTAAGTTGTACACTAGGGTGGAGCGCTGCTCTATGGAGATTTTTTATTTTTACATATTCTAAACGGCTCAGTGCGGAAAAGGTGCTCCGTCAATCACCTTTTAGAGGTGTATAAATATTTTTTCAAAATTTTAAGTTTTAGTACTGCCACAAGTCAATCAAATCTTAAACACATCCTGGGAATATAGGGAAAAACTCAAAGTTGGAACACTGAAATTTTTTTGATGAGGTTTTATTCGCCCACTTCACCAGAGTTGGAAAATATAAAAATTAAAATCCAGACTCTTCCTTCTTGCGAATAAACTGGGCTTAAGCCTCTTTTTTCGAGGCATGTTTAAATTACCTATATTATAGTTACCTCGATGTCTTGGAAATTAAAATGTTTTGATCAGGCCTGTTCGTTAATTTGCCCAGAGTTGGAAAATAAGAAAATTTAGTCGGAACAATTCCTTATTGCGAATAAACCGAGCTGAAGCGCCTTTTTTCTTGGTATTTTTAAATTATTAATATTAAATGGACCTCCAAATGTTGGCACTGAAAATTTTTCATGAGGTTTTGTTTGTTAGCTTCTTGTGAGTGGGATAAAGTGAAGAAGTGAATCAAAACAACTCCTTCTTGCGAATAAACCGGCTTTAAGCCCGTTTTTAGCCTCTAAAAGTTTGAATAAAACATACAACATTCAACTTGCAATAACTAAGCTCACAGTTGTTTATTTTCGGGTTAGTATATAGAGAAGTGTTCATGGAACATACATATATGTATTTTGACTAAACATTTTAGAAAACCATTTCTTTGTTGATTGATAAATCAGCGCAACTATTATTTTCTGTCAGAATAATTTTTATGTTTTTCATATGAAATTTATAAATATACTTGCGATAGTACACAATGTGGAGGAGCGCGCCTCTATGGAGAGTTTTAATTTTTACATATTCTAAATGGGCCAGGGAATAAAAGGTCATACTCATGTTGTGTGTTGGTCACACGCTGTTATAAATATTCATTGCCTACCGTTAGGGATTTGATGTTATTCATACTCAACTCAGTACTAAGGCTATACTCGCGTTAGTTTTAGTACTGCCAGAGTAATAACAGCTAGCATACCTTTAGGAGCTGCTAGTAAAGAACGGTAAGCAAAAGAATTAAAGAACAGCGGGTTCAACGCGGAAGCAATCTGACCCCTATATCATAGATATGTGACTTTATTGGGCACGTCAATAAAGCCAAGTAAGATATATTTCGCAATACTGCGAAATAGTATGAAAACAGATAATGTAAGTTGTAACCATACATGTATGTAGCTAGAGGCATCTGTAAACCTCTAGCCGGTAAGTGATTTTAAAATAAAGAAATCAGTTAGTGATCGGACTTGAAACAAACGTCTAGTGTTTTGATTTACTTGTGCGTTTATTTATCTGAGTGTTTGATATAGCCGGAGTTAGAGGCACCAGTACAAACAAAGTTGCATCCAGTAATAGCAGTAAAAACGAGAAGTGGGAGCAGCTGTCTGGTGAAGGAACCAGCGGTAAGTACCTTAACCAAATTGAACACTGTCGTTTCTTTTGTTTCATTTCTAGATAAACAGCTCAGCTGTATTTCCCATCGCAAGGGAAATATAGCATCAACATTTTGGCGCAGCCGGTAGTCCGAGCCAGGACTACGCATCGAGGGAAGCAGAATTGAAAAAGAGAGATCAACGTTGGAGGGAATAATTCGTGGAAAGTGGTGAGTATTTTAATTAAAAAACCTTAGAAAGTCTTAGTCTACTTTGCTTTAATTTATTGCAAGTGCTGACACAGCTAGTAGCGGTATCAATATCGCACAGCTGTTCAGGATTAGGTAGGGCCTAATTCACATTACACGGTATATTCAGGTTAAAGTGCTTGAATATACCAATCTTCAATTTCACAAAAAGAACACTAGTTTGGGTTTATGTGCTCAAACTAGAAATACACAACACACAAAACATTTGCTTATAGGCCTCAAAGATTCAATGGTAGTCGATTCGGTAGAAGCCGGATCGAATATCATAGTAATAACTTAAAGAAAACCTGAAAGAAGGTTAAAAACGTAGTGAGGGAAAGTGTCCATGAGAGTAGGAAAGGAAACAAATTTTAGGGAAATCTATGTTAGGTTACAGTCGTTTCGGGACTGGGTGTTTTTGTTTTAAAAAAAAATTGAGGAAAAATAATATTAATAATTTGTGGTTTTAAAGAAAAGAAAAAAGGAGAATTTTTCATAAATTGGAATTTTTAAAAAAAAAATTAGTAAATTAAAATTTTAATTTTTGTTCACCGATAGACTGGCTTCCCCCACCCGTGGTAAGAAGTCAGTTGTGCGATATCGGTTTCGTTTTCGTGGAGAAATAATCGGTGATAAATTTCTGGAGTTTGCTCTTTTTAGTGGTTTTCGTGCTGGGTTGGCTGAGACCTTTGGTATAATCAAGTACCAAGGGCTTAGGGACCTTGTTAAGGAGACTAAAAAAAAGTGAAATACTGGTTATTTTTACGACCGAAGTAGTTCAATTCTTTTGTTCGAACGGTTTACGAACTTTGAAGCCACTTTGCAAGGGGCTGGTGTTTGTAAAGTTTTCGTTGAAGTTTCGAGCTCGAAATCGGAAAATCCTACTGGTTTAGTTTTGGGTTCCTGGGAATTATTTTCAAGTAATTCCATGGTTCCGTTTCGATCAGTAGGATTAAGCGGGAATTAGCGGAAATAATTGAGGAAAATTTCTTTTAAAAATTTATTTCTTTCTTTACGAAGGGAAAAATTTCGTATTCAGTTCTTTTCATACCAGCAACTAAAAGCTGGTATATGCAAAATAAAACGTTTCGTTTATTGTTGCGCAGGTCGTGGTTTCACTTATTCAAAGAAAAAAATATATGTGAATAGAACTTTGCGTTGTGGTTCATATGAACTGTTTTTACAATTGTAGTTGCAATTTTTGATTTTTGTTTTTGGTTTTAGCACAATTGGTTTTCGATTTCAATAAAACAGAAAATAAAAAGACAAAATTAAGTCATTTTTATTTGTCATATTTTTGGTTTGCGTTGGTAGCAAGGCCAATGCGTTATTTTGTTATTGGGATTGAAATTACTGCTAATTGTGTTGGTCATTTTTGTTTGCAGTGGGAAAAACTGTATTTGATAAAATTTGTAATATTTGTTAATGTTGTTAAAGGGTTTTTCTTTGGGTGAATTTCTGAAATATCAAGGACGGCAGATCAAGGCCGTGATTCACTGCACTTTGTTGTAATTGACTGATTGGATTGTATGATGCGGTTATTGTAGTCGAGGTGACGAAACAGTAAACTGCTGACATTGGTTTTTGTTTTTTTCAAAAGTATTCTTAGTAGATTCAATTTGTTGGGAAAACATTTTTTAGAGTAAAGTCACTTTATTGTTGCTATTTTATGTGGTTGTTGCAGTCAAAGCGACGAAGCAATTTACTACTAGCATTTCGGAGTTTAAAGCTATAGTAGAAGAATGATTGATTCAGAGAACGGGATGAATGAGCCGCAGCAGGCGGTTGCAAATAGTTATCATGAGGGACAAGTCATTGAGGAAATAGATATATCAACATTGGTAAGGGAAATGGTTCCGGAGTTTTCAGGGATAGATTTCCCATTCTCAAAAACAGATCTGTACAGGTTTATAGCAGCCTGTGAATATGTACGTAGGGTAGTAGGCCCTTCAGAGGAATCGGAGTTATTAGGATGGATAAGACTAAGGCTCAATGGGGACGCGTTTGAATTAATTTATCTACAGAAATTAGATACAGTTCAGGAATTAATCGATATATTAAAAGATACGTATGTAAAGCGGCGGGCCCTAAGTAAAATTCGAGAAGAGATTGGAATTACAAAACAGTTTCCGGGAGAAGGTATCCGTGCATTCGCGAGGCGACTAGACACTTTGTATGCAGAAGCAATGGACAGCCTTAAGGCCAAATATGGCACTGTAGAAGATGATAGCTTGCAGAAGGAGCTGTATAGCTCCGTAGTTAGGTCTTTTCAAAGGGGGTTATTAGATCTACAAATTAGAATGGTCGCGCTGATCAGCAAGAGTGACCGATTGGAAAACTTGTTGGATGAGGCGTTAGCGGCACAAGAAATATTAGGCGAGCAGGAGGAAATCTCGGAATCTGCAATTCAAAGCTTTCAGCTTAATGAGGATTATATGAGGCAAAGCCCTCAACGTTTTATGAATCAACACCCAGTTACAAGGAAGCGGCAAATGAAAGCCACTCCTGATACATGGAAAAATAGACGGAAATCTCATACAACTGAGAAGCAAGCAGAAAATTGTTCTTTCTGTGATAAATATGGTCACACTGTAGAAGAGTGTTTGGTGCGGAAAAATACTCCATTTTGCGAGCAATGTAAAGAATACGGTCATGAAAAGAGTGACAGGTGTTTCCAAGGCAATGTACGAGAAAATCGTCATGAAAGTCATATGGGAACGAAAAGCCAGTACTCACGGCAGGAAAATTCGGGAAACTAGGTAGGGCCCAGTCACAGCCTGCCTGGGGATCCCAAAATAATAGAAAATTTAAGAAAAATAAGTCGAGAGTTGCGAATCATACGCATGAAAATGTAGTTGAAGCACTCACTAGAAATAGATTTTTGGCGAAGAAGGATAGTAAAAAACAGAACTGCCTGGAAACAGATAAAAGTTACAGAGCTGAGAAAGGGTTAATTAACAAGGTTGATGAAAATGTTGTGGGAACGGTGAGTTATGCGCAGGAAGCGGTAGTTAAAACGTTGCCAGTGAAACCCAAGAAGCAAAGCAAAATAATAATGAGTAAAAAGGATATGGGTGCAGAAAATCAAACGCAGGGTTCTGTTGTGGATGCGCACTCCGTATCGAGGAACGTGGTTGGAGGAAAGGTGAATTTGAGTACAGTAAATCAAACGCAGGTGACTGTTGTGGATACGTGCTCAGGACCGAAGGAAGGTGGTTTCCCTCGCAAGGAAATACCTTCAAAGTTTGCTAAGGATGGTAAAAATGTAAATGAAAGGTACAAAAACATAAATTTAGAAAAATTGGGTATTGTAAATCTGACACAAAAGACTGTTGTGGATTCATGCTCAGATTTGGTAGAATGCAGTGTCAATGGAAGGGAAAATATTCCAGCTGCAGTTGTTAATCCTACATTGAAAATTAAAAAAGAAACCGTGATAGGATCGGGAAACCAACCTGAAAGTGGGGTAGGTGTGATCACTATAAAAAACGGTATGAATAAAAGGGAAAATTTAGTAGTAGCAGAAGGTCGATCAGTACAAGATACGGTTGACAAGCTAACTACGGTTCATGGTGTGGATTTCACTAGTGAAATTTGTGTAATCAAGCTTCGCGAAACACAGAATGATGTGTTCATTGAGGTCCCTTGTAAGGAGGCCAAAAATGGAAAACTCATTTTGCTTGTGGATTCGGGAGCTGGTGCAAGTTTTGTTAAACAGAATTCGATGTCACGATCAATGGGGATAGACACGAATTTTAGTAAGGAATTGAAAGGAATGTTAGGCAAACAGATAACAACATTGGGTATTTTTACTATTCGCCATGAACAGCAGCCAGAGCTATGTTTACCACTGCATGTGGTACCACTAGATCATGGAGTGCCTGCTGATGGAGTATTGGGTAGAGACAATTTATGGAATCGCACTATCATAGATGGTGTCCGCAAGGAGTTGACATTTTTTGATGAAAATAAAAAGAAAATAATTACGTTCGCATTAAAGCCAGAAAATAAAACTTATGGTAATGGCAACTTGAATGAACGAGAAGTAGTTATAGAAAAAAAGGATACCACAGTTTTTGTGAGTGATCCAAAGAAAATAATTGGAATTTTGAAGGAGTTTCATTCGATTCCATTGAGACGTAACCAAGGGACGATGAAAATGATACTGCGAATAAGGAAGCGGTATAGATGGCAAGGTATGCAAAAGGATATAAAAAATTATATCAGAAGTTGCAAGGATTATCAAATGAATAAAGGGTCTGAACTGTCAGATGTGCAAGTGGGTTTAAATATAGGAAATATTTACATGTGTTCGTTGGGGAGACCACCAGAAATAGTAGCAGGTGATCCAAATTCAAAGAGTCTGTAGTGCCTCTAACAATCTACTAAATTTGTTAAGCCTGCAATCACACAGATGCAAAACATGTAGTGTTTCATTTAAATATCAAAAGAAATTTTGATAGTCACTGAACAAGATATTTTAGTGACAACGAATCTATAATATGCATAGTTTTTTTTTCCGTAACGCAAGATTTTAGCACCACCAATGTGCATTGCTAAAATTGTTTAGTTTTAATATATTAACGAAAAATAAATGGGTACTAAATGCAAACAAAAGTTTCCAATTTTGTAAACATTCTATTGCGGCCGATGTGCCGGTAACGTTGAAAATTCATTGTCAACTACCGCTGGGGAATACCTTCATAAAGAATGCAATCGCAGCAAAAATTGTCTTGAATGCAAAAGCAAAAAACACATAAAGTGATTCGTAAAGTTTTTCGATTAGTTGATACGTCACTTATGAATTATATCACAGGGCATTAGGGTACTGCGTATTGTAAATATATGAGTTACTAATTACTAACGTACTAACCACTAACCCTTGTTGCCTATTGTTAAGAGAATTACTAATCATTACTAATCAACGCAGTACACCTAACTCTGAATGATGAAAGGATTAAATACATAGTAGCGGAAAAGTTATCAGCAAAATTGAATTGACAAATTCAAAAATTTTTAAAATGGTAATGGGAGGCCCAAGTGCCATCGGGGTAATTGACATGAATATTTCAGGTTAATTTAATTATTTAAAAATTAATATTGTAATTGAGTTGCGTATGAATTTACTTGCACAAAAATTGGAAAGAAACAGAGGAAAAGCCAAAATTAAACAAAAAATAAACGGAGTCGCGTTTAATGAATGGGTTACATTTATTTGGATTGTATTGTCGTTACACCAACAAAGTAAACAAAAATGAACAGAACAACTATGGGCAAATTTCGGTTTAATATGAAATACATAAGTGGGCAGAATAAAATATGGGAAAAATAAAAATACATTAATAACAAATGTAATTCAGAAGAATAAAATAAAAGGTGAAATAACATAAGCAACAGCACCGAGCTAGTTGCGAAAACATATGTAAAAATAGGGGATTGTAAAATTTTAAAATTAGGAATGGTTTTCATGATATCGAATAATCTTCAAGGAAAGTTGTAAGATATTGCAAAATGTAGAAAAGAGTAAATAAGAATACTTTTAAAGAAGTCTATTTTTATTTATAGGTAAAACGGTCAGAGTAGTTAAGACGAACTAAATTAATAACATATAGAGAGTTAGATAAATGAACTATGAAATAGTACGGAAATAGGGGAAAATGTCAAAGACTTTAGTACTATAGTAATTAGAATTGAGTAGATCATATTAAATTATAAGTTTGAATGTATGTAATAATAAAAGGAATAATAATAAAAATGACAAAATTAAGAATTTACGTAAAACAAAAACTCACGTTACCCATGGACGCGGGTAGATGAAGGTGGATGAAACCTGTTGGGAAAAAAGAAAGAATATTTAGTGGGAAATACGTTTTATGAAAAAAAAAAAAAAAAAAAAAAAAAAACAAAAAAGGGGGTAAAATTTCAGTTGATACTCATTCCTATGCAGGGTCCGGGATGATCTGACGGTCTGTTGATATCTATTGAAAGAAAAGGAAACGAAACTTTTAAGGGCAGTCTTGGCAGTAGGAGAGGAACGGTACTTACGACAACATAATTGCATTTGACACAATTATGACCAAGTCCAGTTTGTATCCGAATTAGTAGAATGCACAAAAGACAAAGGTACACCCAAATTGCGATGTACAGCGGAGCAATCAGTGCATGTGAAAAGGCCAGATGTGACGGAAGAACCAAGTGGGCGCCTTGACTCAGCAATCGAAACAAAATTTATTTGCTGGCTGTGCACGTGGTCGACTAAAAAATACGTTGATTCATTGTTTAGTTGTACCCGCTCCTGAATTCAGCGTTTTGGGATTGTGGTTTGGCCGGAATTTCACAGATTATTTAATTTCAACTAAATTAATGTTTAATGTTTTTTTTTATTTTTCTTCTTCTTGCCTTTCCGCACAAGCAACAAATGGCAAATATTCACTATATAAAAGTAACTAAATTTGTCAATAGCCCGTAACCAAGTAAAATGCGGTTGAACGGAAAAATAAAAACCAAACGCTCTGATTGAACGAATAACTTAGAGAAACATGAAAGCGTCAAGTGCTGATTCAACAAAAAAATGCACTAACGTATGGTATGTATGGGGTATATTTGTAATTTGTTTATACTAAAATTCATACATGGGAAATAAAAAGAAATAAAAAATAGAAGTAAACACCACATAGTATATTTGTATGCAAGTTAGTGCATATACATATAAGTATAGGTGACGAATAATGTCATTAAAACTGTTGGGATAATATTGAAAACCCAAATCAGCAGTTATGAATGAAATGTAATTTTTTGATAACTAAAATATGTACATATATAAATTACACGGGAAAAAATATATATACATATTTATTTATTGCTAGAATTTTAAATGGTCCGAAATACCAATTAATTAAATAAAGAAAGTATAAGCTACACTAAAAGTAATAACTCAATTAACAATAGAATAATTACGGGATTAAAACCAAAAGAAAACTTTAATTAAAGTTTTAAACTAAACGGAATGCAATGCCGTCATATGGATCATATTTATATGCATGAACAGTGCTAAATGCATATAAATATGGAAAAGGTTGCAAAACTTAGATAGAGTTGAATAGGTATAAATTAGGTTTTTCATAAGTAAAAAACTAAGGCATAACAATAAGATATAGGGAAATAAATCCCAAATAAAATATAATTTAATAGAAGGTAAAAGGAAATTGTAAGATATCAGTTGAAAACTGCTAAGGATATTGATTGATTAAAAGTAGATTAAAATAATAATTGAAAGAAAAATAAATTTAATTAAAGATAAATAAAGTAAAGTAGTATGTACAAGAAAATTGAAAAATCTTAATCGGAAAATATAAAATAAATATGAATTTTAAAAAATTTGAAGCAGTAAATAACAATAAATAAGTAAAATGTTAAGAAAATATTTTTGGATAATTTGTTAAGGATTTGTAGCAAAAGAAGTCTACATACATAGAAAACAGGGAAATAAGTCCCAAATAAAGTATAACCAAGTAAATTGTAGAATCTTAATTGAATGATGTTAAATAAATGTGAATTCTGAAAATATTATTAGGTTTAATTGATTGATTGAGAAGGAAATAACAATAAGTAAAAAAATTATTAAATGATTTTCGAAAATTAACTAGGTAATTCTAACAAGTCATAAGTAAAAAAAAAAAAAAAAAAATAACGTAAATTTGAAATTGTCAAATCAGAAGAACAAAGATTCAGTTTAGAACCAGAATGTATTTAAATATAGAGTAAAAATTTTTAAATATTTTATGTATTATGTCAGAATTGTATAAAATGCAAAATTGTTTGTTCTGAGTTGAAATATAATGAAAAATAAGAATAAATAAGGAATTAAGTTCAATGTCATGTATATAGGTAAATTTAATAATTACCAATTTTCAAGAGTTCTAGCAAATAAAAATATTTGATTTAGAAAGCGTAGGACTAGCTAGGAAAGACTAGATAAATATACAGTAAAATCGTAAACAAAATATATAGAATCTGCAAGGGATCATGGTACGGCGTTACGACAATAGCAGCAGAGATACCAGAGAGAGAAATCTAAAGAGGGACAGCCAAGAAAGTTGATGTTAAAAAGCCTAGAGTGACGACGATCCATGGTTGCATGCGTCAACGTTCGGACAGACAACCACTTTTTATCTCGTCAGTTGTCTGTCATCCATAGATGACATCCAATCTTGTTGGAAGGGAGGGGCCGGATTACGCCACTCCTATGTTATCCTGTCACGTTGCCGCGTCAAACATCCAAAATGACCGGCATCACCATCAAGAGCAGAAAATGTAGATGGTCCAGTTAGAAGCTGAAGCGTAGACTTGTCACCAATTGCAAGTCAAACGCATTAAAAAGCAATGTTCCAGTTTAGAAGCAGACGCGTTGACTTGTCGAAAATTGCAAGTCCAACGCATTAAAAAGCAATGTTCCGGTTCGTAAGCAGAAGCGTCGACTTTCAACCAAAATAAAGTCCAGGCGCTTAAAAATAAACTTTCCAGTCGTAAGCAGAAGCGTCGATTTTCAGTCAAAACATAGTCCGTGCGCCAAAATAAACGTTCCAGCACACAACAGCGGAGCTGACTTCTAGCCACAAGGAAGTCTAACCGCAAGAACTGACGTAGCAAGTAGAAGAAGTTCCGATTTTGGCCACCGCCAGGCAAAATCAATCAAAGGACAAAACAGCTAAACCTACAAACCGCATGTAACAAGAACATGGTATGTCACACCGAAGAACCTCAGAAGCTCGAAGCACCGAAAGCAGACCCACAAGGCAAGAACCAAGCGGCAGCAGCAGTAAGCAGCAGCGAGCCATGATCCAAAGGAGCTAGATACAGTTATAGGTAGCCGACTAAGTTAGAGAAATAATTAGGAATTAAAAGAGAAAAAAAAAAAAAAAAAGAGTTAAAACTACTTTCAGAAGGAAAAAGTCGTTGTTACTTCATAACAACAACTTTTTCTTCCATAAGGGGGGAGGGATGTTGTGTGTTGATCACACGCTGTTATAAATATTCATTGCCTACCGTTAGGGATTTGATGTTATTCATACTCAACTCAGTACTAAGGCTATACTCGCGTTAGTTTTAGTACTGCCAGAGTAATAACAGCTAGCATACCTTTAGGAGCTGCTAGTAAAGAACGGTAAGCAAAAGAATTAAAGAACAGCGGGTTCAACGCGGAAGCAATCTGACCCCTATATCATAGATATGTGACTTTATTGGGCACGTCAATAAAGCCAAGTAAGATATATTTCGCAATACTGCGAAATAGTATGAAAACAGATAATGTAAGTTGTAACCATACATGTATGTAGCTAGAGGCATCTGTAAACCTCTAGCCGGTAAGTGATTTTAAAATAAAGAAATCAGTTAGTGATCGGAGTTAAAACAGTCGACAAGTGTTTCATTTAAATCGGAGTTAGGTGTGCAAAGATCCCGAACAAACAACGCCGTAACCAGTGTGAGCAGCAGCAAAGAGAAGTGGGAGCGGCAGCGGAGCAGCGGAACCAAGGGTAAGTAGCCTTAACCGAATTTAACACTATCGTTTCTTTTGTTTCATCTCTAGGTAAACAGCTCAGCTGTATTTCCCCTCGCAAGGGAAATATAGCAACAACACTCAAATCAAATTGTTAGTGAAGCTGATGCTGCTGTATGTGGTTCAGAAAGAAGAGATGGTCTCATCAAAACAAGGCTGGAATCACGAAGGACAATGCCTGTTTTTAATACTAAAAAGGAGTTCAAATTTGCTTAAAATATGTTAATATTATAATAAAAATCACAATTTAGACACGTTTAAGCTCTTTTATTGACTTTATCCCATACAAATAAACTCAACGTAATATATTTTTTTTCTAAACTTTAATGTCTTTGTGGCAGTACAAAACATTAAAATATCAAAAAGTGTCATATAACATTTTTTATTAAGAATATTATGGAGCATCTTTTCGCATGTAAGCCATTTCGAAAATCGCAAAAAAGAAATTTCGCTCCACCCTATTGTACACCCAATAACATTCTAGAAAGGTCAGCTAAGTATATGAACTGTTACAATACAGTTAAAATTGTTTTGCAACGGTTTAGTAGTTAACACCCCAGAAGGGCGTAAATTTTTTCATAACTCAATTTCACAAAAACTGCTTGATAGCAGCTTTTGCCATCTTTGCACAGAAAGATGGTTTAAAGATGTCCCAAAGTCACGCAAGACTTACCGCCATTTGTGCGGTAAAGTGTTGCCAACCAAAAAAAGAAAACATTTTGACAGCTTACAAATGAAGAATCAGATGCAATGCTAATCAACGAAATTCAGCCATCCTACTGAGGAGTATTTAAGCAGTTTTTTAACTCTCCTGAAATATTACCAATTTCGAGTTAAGTTGTTTTGTCAAAATCCAGAACATACGATCCAGGATTAATTTAACGTTAATAAAACTCCGTTAAATTGTCTCACACGTTACACAACGATGACTGTACTTGAACAAAAAAAAAAGATGCTACAAATAATACAACCAATGAAGCAAATAAGTTGCTGACACATCAAAATGTAAATGATAACGCTTGAAATGAGAAGCTCATTAAAGTTACGTATGTCTGTCGAAAAAGAAAAATGTAAACAAAAAGAGATAAACTGATGTGTATAGTATGTATGTGTGTGTGGCTACTGAGAGAGTGTGATGCAATATCCTTGCTATTTTCTCATTTCTCATGCAAATTATGATGATTTTTCGTTCTTACTTAATATTCATGAGAGAGTGAAAAACAACAAGAAAATTGGCAAACAAAGAAAATGAATCCACAAATTCGTTAAAACGAAAAAAGAAACGAAAAAAAAAGAAAAAGAAAGAAAATCTGAAAGTTAACGCAAAATGCGCAAATTTTTAATTAGTTTGCTGGCAATTCTTCTTTGTTTGCAGCAAACTTTTAACAAAAAAACAAAAAAATTAAAATTAAATGAATGTGGCACAATGGAGAAAAAGTTGCACATTTTTCATTCGACGCAACATTTTTCTCATGCTGAGTCAGTACTCCGTCTGTCAATATTTGCCATGCTTATTGTACCACAACCACAACGAAAATAACAACTGTGTACTAGTTAAGTGGACTTAAATAATAATTACAACAAAAACAACTAATAAATGGTAAATACCCTACATCGTATACAATAAAAGTTCCAAATAACTCTTTCAGTCAGGGACGTATTACTGGAGTAAGCTGATAGGGGGTTTTTTGGTCCTCCACCGAAATTTCCTAATGACCTTGCAAAAAAAATAACGTTTATTCCGTGATTTTGAACTACAGCACTTGTCGCCAATAAAAAAAAAAACTTATCTACTTCCATGCTTTTAGCATGTAATGATGTCCTTTGCATTAAACGTTCCACTCACTTTTGTCCGAATACGTTCAGAGCTTCCATGAACAATTTATTGAATTAAGTAGTACGCAATTTGGTTGGAAATAACGCTCTCAGTATAGGTTTTTGAAAATTTGAACTGATTTTAAGGTGCCACACCTCCTTGCTTGAATTTGCTTAGTATTTTGTTCAGAGTTTCAAAAACCATCTCTAGTATTTTTGTGCAATTTGGTGTGGGGACACGGTTGTCTTGAAGAGTCGATAGGTGTGATGAAAATGTGTAAAAAATCGGCTTCCGGGATTTCATTTGTTCTGGTTTTATGGTCAAAAAAATCAAACCCCGAAATAGTAGCTGAATATCTTTGGGAAATATCGCAAAAATGCATATATTCCATAAAAAAAAAATAAAATTAAAAAAAAAACAAACAAAAAAATAAGTCATTTCCGCTGATTTCGTATTTGGCCTTAGAATCTATCTTTATCTCGTACAGTTTTTGCGATACTTTGCGAAAATTATCAAACAGAAGGTCTATCAATGAATCTCTATGTTTTATTCAATATGAACAAGTCCTTAACAAATGAAACGTTCGACATGGAAATAAAGAACTCACGGTAGAAAACAATCACAGGAGACCACTTGATAGCTCATTTTGAAGATAAAAAGGTAAAAAAGAGCAGACGGATTTCGTCCGTACTGTATACAACCTCAAATATAGCCGAAAACCGAGATTTTTTACTTTGAGTTTCATGGTGTGATTTTAAAGTTAACACAATTTCGCAGAGAAATATTGCAGATAATTATTTTATTGTTCAATTTAAAGCCAAAAGAAAGTACTAAATGCTTCTGGTAATAGAAATTCACAAAAAAATTTTGTGTGTCCTGCATATGACATCCAAAATAGCCATGGTCTTGGTCTTGGTCTTGATTTTTCACAGTGTGTCTTGGTCTTGATCTAGATATTGAGTTTTGGTGTATGGTCTATGGTCTATGGTCTATGGTCTATGGTCTATGGTCTATGGTCTATGGTCTATGGTCTATGGTCTATGGTCTATGGTCTATGGTCTATGGTCTATGGTCTATGGTCTATGGTCTATGGTCTATGGTCTATGGTCTATGGTCTATGGTCTATGGTCTATGGTCTATGGTCTATGGTCTATGGTCTATGGTCTATGGTCTATGATCTATGGTCTATGGTCTATGGTCTATGGTCTATGGTCTATGGTCTATGGTCTATGGTCTATGGTCTATGGTCTATGGTCTATGGTCTATTGTCTATGGTCAGTTGGGTTTTTAAAATGCCAAATTTCAAATTAAAACATAATTTTATGCTTGAAAGGGGCGTGATATACCTTTTAACTATAAATTCGCCAGACTAAAAAGCAGTCTTGGTCTTGATGTGGACGCCTTTGTCTCTGCATCCACTCATCAAGTGTCACACTTCACAATGTGCCATCAGCTCCTCCATACCTTCGACGCCACTGGCAGCAACTGATTATAATACAAACAAAATACAACAAAATGAGAAACTGCTTTTATTTCATTTTTTTGTTTTGTCCTTTCTGTGCAGTTTTTTATGTATTTTTCTTATGCATTTTCGTTTTTTGGTAATTAACGGATTAAAAACTGTTGTTTACCCAGCGTTACGTTTGTACGTTAGCACAAACATACGAACGAACAACAATGTATGAGTTCGTCATTTATTCTTGTTGTTGTTTGTTAAAACTTTTTACGTTACGAGCACAACATAAACCTGCTTGCATGCCTACTACGTAAAACGCAATGCATTGTTGTAATGTAATGTACGTATGTATGCTCATTCGCACTCTCATTCTCGTTATATCCTTAACTTAATCGCATACTTAACGAGCGTCGTAATTGCATTTTTTGACAACATGTCGCATGGTTTTGCAAAGTGGATTAATTAAACCCTCTCCTCCACGTTCTCGTCCTTCGAGTTTCCTGTGACCACTCACCAAACACCCTGTTGAAATTTAGTTGTGTTTTCTGTACATAAAGTGTAATATCATGCGGGGACGGGGTGGAAGAATGTATGACATAGATTTATGCCACTTGAGGTTGATTTACAAACGCAATGATTTATTAAACTATGAAAATTACTTTTTGAATAATGGTTCATGAAAATAAAAAACAAAGGAATATTTTAAATTAAAGTTAAATTTTTTTAAAGAAAGTATCACTTTCCGATTTCTAAGTGTTGATCGAAAGTAATCTCTTTTTTATGTTATAAATTGGTGTTCATCCGACGGATTCTAAAAAATGACTGCCCACTTATTACTTTTGAAAAAATACCACTTTGAATTACCCTTATACTACATTTCCACCGGAGATTTATGATTTGATTTACGTCTGTTTCAAGATTTTGCTCTAAATCTCGCTGTAAGTTTCGTAATTTACAATACAAAAATAAATCTATATTAAATCTGCGTATAAACCTCAGCAGAACCGCCGATTTTGGCTATTTTTTGACCATGTGGCACCTCTTAACATTGAAAATCGTCATAAAGTGTCATAGAAACAAAACAAATGGAAGATTAATATTATTAAAAAGAGAAAAACAACATAAATTTTCTCGCTTATAATATTTACTGTCAAAAATAAATCTTTTGCGGCCATTGGATATGTGTAGGATCGAATGACGAGATTTTTAGAAATCTCAGCGCAGCTACGATTCCACCCAGTGAGGTGATTACGTCTGTTTCGAGATTTAACTCTTAGTCTCGCTGAAAATCAAGTGATGTACCATACAAAAAGAAATCTACTGCTGACGAGATTTATTAAAACCTTTGTAAAAATCTCAACAGGGCTACCGATTTTGGTTATTTTCGAGCAAATGGTATCCCTTAATTAAGACAATTGGCGTTAGATGTCATTAAAGAAAGCAATTGGAAGATAAATATTACGAAGAAAAGGAAAAACAACTTTCTCTCAACAACTCTCTTCACAGCTAAATCTCCGATGGAAACGTAGTATTAAATATTATGATTTATCGGAGCTATGTTCTCCAAAATAACATACTTGGGATATTCATATAGTAAACTCATGTTAATACCGGCCTTAATATAGCGGCAACCTAATTTTAATACTTTAAGCTGGGTATGCTAATTTGTACTAAATAGGTCTTGGTCTTGAAAAATTATTATGACCATGACCTAAACTCAAGAAAAAGAATAATTATTCTCGCCAATAACTGCATTTTCTTCTTCCTTCTGTTTGCGTAGCTTGAATTTATTAGTTATATGAATATCGCTGATTCCGAAAATCACATGATTTTTTTTTCTCATTTACGTCGTTTTCGAGTTATTGGCCATTTGTGGTTTTTGGACCAGAAAAAAAGATAGTTCCACTTAATAACAAATATCTCAAGAACCAATACTTATGATTAAACGTACTATACGTCAAATTAAAGTTAATTTAATTACCTATAAATAATACAAATATGAAACCGGTAATTTTTATTTAAAAAAAACACGTTTATTTTGTGAAAATGGTTCCAAATTTAGTCTTCAAAGTACTTCCCCTCGCTAGCTACACATCTTTCCCATCTTTCAGGCAATTTAAGGATTCCTCGCCAAAAAAATTTTTCGTTTTTTGAGGCTATCCATTCATCGAGCCATTTTTGCACTTCCTCGTAAGAATTGAAGTGCGAATCGTTGAGTGCATGTCCCATCGATGAAAACAAATAGTAATCGGACGGCGCCAGGTCCGGTGAGTACGGCGGGCAGGGGCAGGGGCTCCCAGTTGTACGATTCTACCAAGTTTTTATTGACCGCTGCTCGATGTGGCGATGCGTTGTCATCTTGGAATGCAATTTTGTCATGGCGAAGTTGAAATTCGGGCCTCTTCTGACGTATAGCACGGTTCAAAGCGATCAATTGTTGATGGTAGCGTGCACCAGTAACTGTTTCACCTGGTTTTAGTAGCTCATACCAAATAACACCACGCTGATCCCAGAAAATACACAGCATTGTCTTTCGGCCGAAGCGATTTGGTCTTGGCTTTGATTTGGGTCGTTGGCCGGGGCTCAAATATGATTTTTTTCATTTGGGATTGTTGAAATAAATCCACTTTTCATCGCCAGTGATGATTCGATGGAGAAAACCTTTTCTTTTCTTTAAATGAAAACAGAAAATCAATGCTTCCCGCAAATGAGAGTTTTCAGGCACAGAATTCGACATCTTTACGAGCGGAAAAAATGCGTTGTTGTATGAAACTTGACAAATTGTAAACTGAATATTGTTGACAGATGACAGAATGAACAATTAAGACATTTGGTACGTTTCGGAAGCTCATACATATACGGCTATCGACCGCTAGATGTCATTACCGGTTTCATATTTGTACACCTAGTACATCACTTTTTGGTTGGTTTGTTACATCTTAAGCGTAAGTTGGCATTTAAGCAAGTGTGTTTTAATTTTTGTTTTAATCGTAATAACCGCAGACTTTACTCAGCTAGGCAACCTCTTTTTCCCTGTTGATATTCTGAAGTTACTGTCCACCACCATTCAGCTACATAGAGCATTGGGTTAAAACAAGCGTCCCCATTTAATATGATTCTTTGTGATGGCTTCAATATCTTTTCATAATTTCCTCGATTCTTGAATTTGTTTCTCCAAAGACTTTTTCAGGGTGTGTTCTGGTTTGCCTAGTATCCGGAATGTATGTCCTATGTTCCCCCATATGCGTTATTTGATCTATTTTGCTCTGGGCTTTTGTCTAAGATGTCTTAAAAGATAATAAGTTTAAGAATATGCGAGAACTAGCAACCCTACCAGAATCATGTTTTAAGGATACAATTTGATGATTTAAGTCCGCTTGGCTATAGTTTTGTGCGCTGCAACACGGAAAAAAAGAAAACTTTAAAAATTCATTGAAAATTTTAGTAATTTTAACAGTTTTTTGTGGTAACTGTGCGCGCGTATAGAAAAACCAAAATTTTAAAATATATAATAAATTTTAAAAAATATCAAAAAATCTCTCATATTCGAACTTAAGATCTTTGTGTTTGAAGACGACGCTCTAACCTCTGAGATAAAGTGTCACTTTCATTTTTATCATTTATTGTTTTAGTTAAAATTATTTTTCAATAACAAACAGTAATAGTTGAAGGATATTCTAGGCAAATATTACAAGACTCGCTGGTATTTTTTCCTGTTCCAACTTTTTACTTTTTTATTCAATATTTTTTACAGCTTGGTCTGTACTTTTGAACCTTAAGCCGTATATTTTACTTTCGTACCATTACTTTTTCATGAAAATTCAGTAGAATAATTGATTTACTGATTTACTGATTGATTAACAAACCGTAATTTTTGATGGGATCATTATCACTTTGTGCTGTTTGAAAGTCATTTCTTGTGGATCATTTTTTGAGTGAATGAATTCGGAATGGTTTTCGAAAAACACATTCGAAGCCTGTGCTTTAACTCAAAAAAACAATATTCGTAATTAATTGTTTTTTTATGATGTTAATTTTTTCCAAAAAAAAAATATTAATTTCGCCAGAAACCAATTTAATGCTTTCGAGTTGTCGAACCACGTTCTTCACTTATTCCGTTTAAGGAGCACTCTTGCCAGTACTTTTTCCTATCTAAACTCTCAACTTTCTGATAATGGAGAAATGCTTAATCTGTGATGTTGTCTGAAGATTACCAAAGAACTTGTTCTCAGGCTTTGTGTAGATGTAAGTCTTTTTATATAACAATATTTTTCAGTCATCAATGAAAAATTCAGCCCTTGTCATTTCTTTTGGCAAAATTTAAAAAAATTTTTAAGTTATTTGAATTTTCATACTATGTATTTGAATGCAAAATTTTAACGTTGATGATACATAAGAGAGGCATCAGTCACCGCATTCCGCTTCGTAATATGTGAACGACCCCTATGAGTTATCAAATTTTAACCTAAAAAGACAAATCATTTTGATGTTTAACATTAAATACTTATCCATTCATTTATCTCTATCATTTATCTCTTTTTAGCTCAACCGAAACATTGCGACCGGAAACGCCTGAAGTACACTATGAACTTTATCACAAGCAGCAGCAGCAGCAGCAACAAACAAAACATCTACAACAACAGCGACTACGTAAACTGAAAAAACTCAAACTACGCGAAATGCAATCGTTGGCGCTTGAAGGCGGCGATACGGCACGTGGTTACTGTAGTTGTGATGAACAACTGACTTCCTCACCGCCCACTTCATCGACATCCTCATCATTTGGACAGGAGAAGATTTCCGACGGAAGTGAGAGCACAACAACAAATACAAGCATAACTACGACCGCAGCAAAAACAATAACAACAACAATAACACCAGGTTTCAGAAGAGCCACAAAATCAACAACAACACTAGCAATAAACAACAAAAACAATATGGCGTCGGCAATGGATGGCGTAACTTTAAAAATGGCGCCACGTCGTCAACAACATCACGTGCGTTTCTCCGATGAGCGCAACTTTTCGGACTAAAAAAGAAAGAAAAAGAAAATGAAAAAAAAAAAAAACCGACAACAAAAAGGGTCAACGAAGAATAGTGGCAATGGCAGACGTACGACGAAGAAGCAGGAAAACGACTTAAGAGCAAGAAAATAAAATTAAACAGGAAACAAGCGCAAATAAAACAAATAAAATAAAATACAATAAATAGTGGAGGGGAGTAATGTGAAAGAGAAAAGTAAATTAGGGACAAAAGAATTAGTGATGCAACGAATAACAATATGTACCGAATACGAATATCGCTCTAAAAATTATGTTCCAGTTTCATGTTTATGATAAAAAAAAAACCATTGGGCAATTCTTTTCAATCTAAATTTGGGGCTATTTTAGTCGAGGAAAATACTGTACAAAAAAATGTTAATTAATTTTTGAAGAAAAACAATGGAACATACTTTCAACATACAAAACACCTTGTCTTTTTATACCAAAACTAACAAAAAACGGTGTTTTTTTGCAATTTTCGGTTAGGTTATGTCTGGATACTGATATGATTCAGGTTCAGCATTGAAAGTATGTTCAAAACGACTTTTCTTGTTTCGGCTTACTGTTTTCTAAAATTCGAAATATATGAAAAAATATCAATTTTGTTTTTCGACCCTAACTTTTTTCGATCTGCTACGATTTTGAAAAGGCCAGTTTTGTAACAAGCTTTTCATGAAGATTAAGACTGCAACTATGTCACACCTTAATACGCGAATGGGAAAAGGAAAGCCTCTCCGATCACTGGAGAGCCAAAGAAGGTATGCGACAGGCGAAGAGGCTGATCGATCCAAAACAAGTTAAGGCTGAAGCTGTTCTAAATCTCAGCAGAAAAGATATAAAAACGTACAGTGAAATAATGACAGGTCACTGTAAACTTAATTATCACCTAAAAAAGATGGGTTTGGTAGACGATGACTCCTGTAGACTCTGCTTAGAGGACTTGAAAACAGCAGAGCATGTGCTATGTGCATGCCCTGCTGCGTTTAGACGCAGAATTAAGTATCTAGGAGCTGAGATTTTAGATCCAGGTGACATAGGTAAAATTAATCCCATAGCAGTAACAAGATTTATAGATAGTCTGGAACTGTTTTGATTAGGGAAAGAGGCTGTACAAAAGATCTTTCAGGTCGCAGTACAATCTAGAGCCTTTAAAATAATAATAAAATAATAATGTCACACCTAAAGAGAATTGGTAAGCACCATGTTGAATTTCAATGTCACTATTTATTAAGACTTTTACATAAGCATTAACTTCAACGAATTTTGAAGATTTGCATGTTTAGGACCATTTCCAATGTCGAACTGCCAAACGGATGCTGACAAGATCTTATCTCCGTTCAAATCAAATAATAAAAATGAAAATGGATTGGTCCCACACTGCGCAAACCATCATCGGAATTCTACCGACAAGCATTTGAATGGAACCCTAAAGGTAGTAGGAGACGCGGCCATGCAAAGACATCTCGAAAATAATCACTGAAGCCAGAAATACGCCAATCGGGGAAATGTTGAAGATAAAAGAAAGCACTTGCAAATTATCGTATACTGTGTAAGAGTTTTGTGGACGCCCTACGTTCCAGAACTAGCTGAGGGACACAAGAAGAAATAAGGCAAATGTAATAAAGCAAATCAAGGACGAAGGCAGTGGCGGATCCAGCACGCCAATCGGGGATATGTTGAAGATAAAAGAAAGCACTTGCAAATTATCGTATACTGTGTAAGAGTTTTGTGGACGCCCTACGTTCCAGAACTAGCTGAGGGACACGAGAAGAAATAAGGCAAATGTAATAAAGCAAATCAAGAACGAAGGCAGTGGCGGATCCAGCACTGTCAAGAGGAGGGCCGATTGACTACATTTCTAGATAATAACAGAATGATTTTAAAATCTTTACATATAATTTTTAAAAAATGTACTCACTTGGTTTGAGAGGGGGGGCCGATTGGCCCCATCACCCCCCCCCTGGATCCACCACTGGACGAAGGTACAAACTAGCATTCTTTTCGATGAGCTGGCAAAAGATGTAAAAATCGCAGAAGCTAAACCAAACATGAAAGAAGTTCAGTCTTTAACATTAAATGAAGGAAGTATTTTCAATATTCAGAAAGAAACTATGTTCACATCAGGATGAAAAGTGGAAACTTATTAGCAACAGTACAAAAGCAGCCAAATGTGTGGCAATAGCGACAGTGTACTTTTGATGTACTCGCATATTTTACACTGAACTAAAGTATTTGATCCAAAAAATTCATGATTCAAATCTTCATTATACACTGATTTCATCTTGACGCTGAAGCGTTTTATCAGTGCCAAGAAAAAAACTGATTCAGGTCAGTGTAAAACGTGAGAGCAGAAAAACAGAGAAATTCATGATATGATAACACTTGCAAATTGCAACGCATTGGTAACCCAGGATTGTAGTAGCTTTTATACATTTTCACGAGATTGAAAGAGCTTTAACAAAAAAGAAGCAAAAGGAAAAGAGCGAAAAACTACTTTTGTCACTAACTGCAACTACAGTGTATGAACTAAACTGAACTGAATTAATTCAAACAAGACAATGCAGTATTAGTTTTTTCTTCTTTTATATCCAAGTACACTCGAGACAGATGCACAGGTGACTTAAAAGTGGGTACCTGGTATAACCAGTTATAAAATACCTTAAGACTCGAACAAGACGTCTTGTATAGATATACATCTAACTCTGAATGCATTCTCAACAGTTCTTGACGGTGGCCACTTATATATTTATAAGAAAAAGTGAATTAAGAGATGCCATACATTATTATGAATAATGAATAATTGACTTGTCTTGCCAATATTACAGCTGAATATTTGAAAGTGGACAGTTTAAGTAGAGCTAATATGCTATTTTCCGTATTTTAAGAAGTACAAAACAAAACTGGCCAAATAGAAAATATTTATTTTTGTTAAAATTCCGGAAAAAGGAAATCTATTCTATCAAAAACTGGAGAGGGATCGTCCTGCTATCAATTATATAGTTGCATAGGTGGTCAAATCAATGATATTCTTGGACAACATCAAACCGAAAATGTATTAAAAACTATGCGCGTTATATGCTCCGTTCATTAACTATGATACAGCGCTTATAGTCAAATCTGGAGAGACTTAGATAGCCAAGGTATGCCACAGAGAATTGTAAATAGTCTCTACATTAACGTGCAGCCTTCAACTCCACCACAGGCGCTAGTGTACATGATTTATTTATTGTTTAGCTTGTTCGGTTGCTGAAAATTAGTGCAAGACTTCATAGAAGACCTCGAAAGAATGAAAATAGAACAATCCTCACTAGTCCTTAAAATAAACTTTGTTTTAAGCTTAGTCAGACTTTAAACTTTTAATTTTTTTAAATAAAAGTGACAAAACTTTTAACTTCAATGAAAAAATATTATTTTTAAACTTTATTTCTTTTTAAGTACTTCCCTGATGATGAAAAAAGATCTTTTTCTAAATATTAGGAAAAAATTTCTGTAAAAATAAAAAACACCTAATAGCCAAAAAATTAATAGTTTTTATTAATTATAAAACTTTTTGCTTAATAGATTTTATATGAAAAATTTTAATGAAAAACTTTTATAAAAACTTTTAAAAATAAAAGTTCAAAAAAATAAAATATTTTTATAAAAGTTTTTCCAAAAAACGTTTTCAAGTAAAAGTTTTTAAAACCTTTGTATACGTATATCGAAGGTTTAACTTTTATGCAAAAATAGTTTTCGAAATACTTTCTTTCAAAAAGTTTCAAGGTCTGATCCTAACTGAAACTAGCAAATCGGTCAACAAACTACAATAAATGGCAGGTACGTAAAAAATCGAAAACAAAATCTTTTGTAGTAACTTTAAGCTCCGAAAAAGAAGTATGGCAAACTTATACAACAAAAAATTTCGATTTTTTATTATTATTCAAAGGCACTGGATTGCACTGCGACCTGAAAGATATTTTGCGTTCCAGACTATCTATAAGTCTTGTCATTTTCGTGGAATTAATTTTGCCTTTATCATTTGGATTTAAAATTTCAGCACCTAGATATCTTACTCTGCGTCGAGGCAAGTACATAGTACTAAAATGAAAAGTTTTGAGTGCGCCGCTCTTAGCCAAGCAGTCTGCCCTTTCATTGCCTCCATGCCCCTCGTGCCCTGGTGTCCAAACTAGAGTAACTTCATTCCTCCCGGATAGGGCTTGAAGAAGTTCAAAACACTTCCAGACATGCTTTGAGTGCTTTGAAAAAGTCATTAGTGATTTTAGAGTCGCTTGGCTGTCCGAATAAATGTATATGTCGGTGCCGGAGTGCCCCTTCTTAGCGATTCTCTGGCGCACAGCTCTAAAGCGTGGACCTCCGCCGGAAAAATGGAAGCTGTTTTTCCCATTACAACTGCTTTTTTTTTTTTGAAATCTTAGTCCCACAACTTCAGCTCCTGTGCTGTCATCTTCCATTTTGGATCCATCAGTGAAGCATAGCTGTGAGCCCTGTTTTACATTTATGTCCTTCCTCCTTCATTCTGCACAGTCATTGTTTACCACTTTGAATTTTCTAGAGAAAACAAACTTTTTACCTAACTTATCGAAGACCGAAAGACATGGTGTGTCCCAGAATACATCCAGGATTTTGACATGTCCTGTTAGATTGCCTTCTTTAAGTTGTTATAAATGAGGAAGTCTGAGAACCGCACAGGCTGCTTCCTTCTTAATTATAAGGTAAAAAAATGTCGGGCATGCCCTTAGTGCCCCTGTA
The DNA here is from genome assembly GCA_951812925.1 of Calliopum simillimum. Lineage (NCBI taxonomy): Eukaryota > Metazoa > Arthropoda > Insecta > Diptera > Lauxaniidae > Calliopum > Calliopum simillimum. The sequence goes on along the minus strand of OX638368.1, from coordinate 33,601,474 downwards.
ACACCCAAGCAGGCTATTCCGAAGATGGTATTTAGTTCATTCTGAGCCTTTACTTGGTCTACCTTTGGCCACCATGCTAATGCAGCATAAATGATCATTGGAACGGTGATAGTTTTATAAGACCATGCCATCATTTTTGGCCCATTGTTCCCATGTTTTACCATTTTACCTTTGACAAGCATATGTTATTCTTAAGGCTTTATTTGTTTCCAAGTTTGATTTTTATCTAGGATTGCTCCTAAATATTTCATTTCCTCAAAAACCGTCAGCACCGTTTTCTCCAGATTTAAAACTTTCAGGTTTAGCTTCCTCTTCTGGGCACCTGTGTGGTTTTACTAGGAGTAATTTCGAGTCCTTTCTCTCAGCACCAACCTAGAGCTAAGTTAAGGCTAGTTGCATTCGTTCAGTTACGGTAGAGTCAAACCTGCCTCTAACCATAAAAATTAGATCGTCAGCAAAGCCTTAGATCTCGAATTTGCAATCACCGAGAATTTCTAGTAGTTCGTCGATGACTAGTATCCATAAAAGCGATGACAGTACGCCTTCCTGGTGGCATCCTTTAGTTGTCCTCACAGACAAAGATGACTGTCCTGTTTTTAAGCATATTGAGGACCCAATCAATGATCATTTCGGGTATTCGCTTTCTAATCAATGCTTTCTCAATTAACTTAAAAGATGTGTTGTCAAAAGTTTTCTGTATGTCAATAGATAAACAGAGGGCTACTTCTTTGTCCCCCAAAGCCTTCTCGATTTTGGTCGTGAGGCTGTGTATGGCGGAAAAATTCGATTTGCTTAAAATCTCTTATCAATGCTAAAATTTGTTAGATCTTGAAAACCAACTAAAATAAAAACAAAATGTTATTATATCGTTTTAAAGCTAGCTGATTTTAAAATCAATTTTCTCTGAAAAGAATAAAAACTACATTTCCAAATTTATTTATTTTTCAAATTCAAAATATATGCCACATCTAAGGACTGCGTTCGATAAAATTGTCCCATACAAAATTCAAAAAATCTCTGGAACTAGAAGTCCGATTTAAAAAGTTAGACTCATTCTTGAACCGCCATTTTATAACAATTTTTATAAAGTATCTAGAATTTTAATAATATTTTTTTTTACAATTTTTTTGTAACTTTTCTGACACTCCTTTCATTAAGGATTTTATGGTATTATTTGATAACTTTCTAGCTGCTGAACACAACTTTTCTCGAAAATTTTTAGCATCCCTGGCAACTTTTTTTATTGCCTTTATCTCCTTTTTGACCAAAGCCCAGTAACTTTCAACTGACCAGAGTTCTGGACTGTTTTGAGGATTTGCTTCACAAGGCATCAAAATCACATTATTTCTTGAGTACCCCTCCAAGGCCAATTTACTATAATGACAAGATGTTAGATCTGGCCAAAAGAAAGTGGAAACTTCATGCTTTCGTAGGAAAGGCTTAAACTTTTTTTCCAAGCATTCCTTAATATAGAATTCGGAGTTTACTGTTCCAGTGGTTACAAAAGAATTGCACCTTTTGCCACAACTGCAGTGTGATTGCCAAACCAAGAACTTACGAGGAAATTTTGACTTCTTTTTTTACTTAAGCTTTTCGTCCGCATTCCCCCGCGAGTTTACAGTGTAAAATTTTTGGCCTGGAAGCAGCGTAAAATCGGCTAAGACATACGTTCTGTCGTCCATGATGCAGCATTTGAATTTATGGAAAAAAAATTAATTTTTAATTTTATGGCGTGGTGTTTTGCTTTCGTGTTCTTCATAACATTTCTGTCAGAAACTTTTTGTACCTTAAATGTCTTCAAACTAACCTCCTTTTTGGCCTTGCGAACTAAAAACTCGGAACACTTTACCTTCTGTGCCAGTTTTCTGCATGAAATGTTGGGGTTATCTTTAAAATTGTGACGAAGTTCTTCTTTTTGTTTTGGTCACGAATGCCTTTTTCTTTCGCGGAACCTGGCTTTCGAAACACATCCAAGTCTTCCTTAATTTTTTTCAGAACTCTTGATACCAATTTCACATTAACTGAGCTTTTTCGAGCAATTCTATTGGCAGTCTACCCCGGGTGGTCTTCAAAAATTTTTATTATAGGCTTTGAACTTATAGCTCGTTTGCCATTTTTAAGTAAATATGACTGAATAGGGACAAAATTTGAAAACCATAGTTTTGGTACATTCAATTCAAAGCCAACTGGGAAAAAAAATTTTGATTTGAATAATTTCAAAACAAGTTATTGGATAAAATGTGTGGGACAATTTTATCGAACGCAGTCCTTAATTCATTGCAATACTAAATAAAATCGAAATCACAATGAACTGTTAGAACGATATACATACTACATATATTTACCAACAACAACAAAAAAAATACAAGAGCTCACGAACAAAACGTCCTTGATTGTGTTCGAACAAACTGACGAATGGACAAACTAATGGACTGATATGTGGCGGACTCGACTCAGTGATTTTCTGATTAAAACTTATATGTATGTACTCGTATATGTTCTTTTCTATTAACCTAAATTCATAACGGAAATACAATAGCAACAAATATCTATACAAAAAAAATGCTGCCAATAAATTGCATACTAACGAAATAAAAAAAAAAGAAGAAAAAAAATCATTTATTTATTTGAATTCATAGAGAGACATAAAACATATTGGACAAACACTAAATTTCAGGTTGAAGCATATAAAACTAAAATGTTCCAAAAACGAAAATAAACAATACAACTCTATACAAGTTCCTGCAAAAAAAAAAAATAAGATGAACTTTTTCTGGCCACGAACACCAGCAAAAATATGAACTCCAACCAAACGTAAAGAAAATTTCAACCATTTACCATTTAGAATACCAGAGAATGTAGACCAAAACCAAAGTACCAACTTGAAAATGAAAGCACGTAAAAACATCACGAAAATGTATCACGAAGAATGAAGAAATACAACAACAAAATAGAAAACTTTTGATAACAACAAAAATCTTAAGAAAATAAACAGAAAATTGCAAACAAATTTTGTATTCATGAAAAGGAAACTCAAAACTCTACTACGAATTATTGGGCACTATACACTCGTACAATAAATAGTGCCATGGCAGTGGGGATAGTGAAATAGTGAAAAGTCTTGAATCTTCTTAACTGCCATGTCTTTTCACTTCTCAATAATAAAGTTAAAATTATGATTGAAATCAAATTGTTTATTTCTCATAGACAAATTTATTATAGTGGTTTTAGTGGTTTTTTCCTTAGCGTATTTCCTCGCCAATGATTTTCACCCTTCACAATATAATGTTCTTCTTCATATCCAAACCGAAAAAAAATAACAAGAAATTAGTTTTTTTCCTAATTTTAATTAACCCTTTTCAGCGGCAAGATAGAAATATCAAGTTCTTTATTATAAGAACATTGGCTTGCGGTTAATTTTGGTACAGAAATACAAATTCAAAATCTGTTTATCGATACATTTTTACCTCAAAGTTCAAAATTTTAACGAAATCCATACACGGTCTTGCGGATTTAACCCATATTGTACCAAAAATTGCAGCATACCTTTTTTTCAAATTTTTGTAATAAGAAGGTTATGTGGGTGAAAAAAATGGCGGAGAATAAATAAGAGATTGATCAGAAAATGTTGAAAGCTAGGATTGCAGATTTAAAATTGATTTGTTACCGCATCAATGGCCTTTGCCCTAGCTTCATCTATTACAGCGATTCTCTACCTATGTGCCGCGGCACTTTAGTGTGCCGTGAGATTTTCAAAATGTGCCGCCACTGCCAGAAAGCAAATTTGCCGACATGATTTTTTAAGGTTTCTGGAAATTAAAACCTTTTGGTCATAAAAGCATTTTACACCAATTTATAAATTGTGATGTAATGATGTACAGACTACCTCCCACCAGACCTTCTTTTCCAAACAAACTTCCATGTGGAAGTACCTAAAAGGGATAGTTGGGCTATTTTAAATACGTTCTTTCTTCCGAGTACTTCCGAGTATACAGAACTACCAAAGGAAACAATCGATAATAAATGTATTCCAGATGGTACGGTCTATAAACTTGAAAGCATATTAGATTAATTTAATTTGCGATCCTTAAGAATGAATCGATCTAAATTTTTTATAGCAATGGAAAAAAACAATGTTCGTAACTTAATTGCTATTCCTAGAAACTCTGGCATAGAAAACCATACATTTCTTGTAAGCAGAAGTTGCAAAGAAACTGATATGGAAGATACAGTTCTTCATTTCTTGGTCATTTCAATTTTGAACCGCTTGGCTCACTATTTGAATTGTGTCTTTAATCCATGGTTCTCCTACAGTTACTTTGTTAAAGCTCTCTGTGTCGGGTACACAATGGGGCCAATTCTGAGGCCTAAGTTAATGATGACAACATGGTCATCCCATGGATTTTACTTAACTAAGCCCACATGAATAAATAAACCAATTAAAATTCTCTTCAAATTTTTGTTGTTAGTGTGCCGCCAAATTTTGATATTATTAAAAATGTGCCGTGACGAAAAAACATTGAGAATCACTGATCTATTATATGAAAACTAATGTTTGTGTGTTCATTCGCTATAGACTTGAAAACAACTTGACCGCTTTTCATGAAATTTTCACAGTATTTCAGCATAGATCAGGAGAAGGATATTTGATAGAAAAATGGGCAGTGCCACGCCCTTCATAATTGCAATTCATTATATCTCAGAAACTATTTGTCGCATATGAATGAGATTTTGAACACATGCAAAATGCATCGAGATAAATAATGTTTACTGAAAAAAAATGGAAAAGGCTACGCCCCAAAACATAATTCGCTATATATCTGAAGTGATTAAGCTCACGTGGATGAAATTTGAAACATATGTAGAGAATACTGGAGCAAATAGTACCTACTAAAAAAGGGTCCAGGATATGTCTTCATATTAGTGATGAGCAAAATAAGTCTTGGTCTTGGTAACTTTTCAAGGCCAAGACCAAGACGATGATAAAACTACAAGATCAAGACCGAAAATCCCAACTGCTTTAAAAAAAAAGGTTCGAAATTTTGCATACTCAACAAACTACAGCAATATTTTATTTCTAAGTTCAAAATCAAGACCAAGACCATATGATCTGGATTAGTGACTAATAAACCAAGGCCAATAAAGAGATCATGACGCAATATCAAAACCAAGATCAAGACTCAATAGTCTGCTCATCACTACTCCAAATCAGATGATGCGTTTGTGCATACAACTCACTGCCCTTCGGCTTTGAAATTTTAGCGTTTGGACGATGGTGAAAAATTCGCAAAAATATAAATTTTCTAGCATAACTAGAACTTTTTAACTAGTTTTCTAAATAAATTTAAATTTTTAAAAAATATGTTTCTTAGTAGTAACATAAAATGTTACCTAGGGAAGCGGCCATTGATTCGTAGACGCATCAACTTTTGCAAACATGAGCAATTTTCGTGATTCATTAACCCATCAAAGGTACGTTAAAGGTTAAGGCAAATATTTCACTCCGTAACTGAAAAACTAATCAAGTGAAAACGTTTACAACACATTTGATTTACAAAATAATTGGATTTTAATAAAATCCTTCAGTAGACAATTTTGCTGGTTTAAATGTATAGTGTAGTTTACTCTCTGTGCGTTTTGCATTTATTTTTTATTCGTTAATAGTCTAAAAATAATCTAGAAATGAGGAAAACTATCGTGGTATGTTTTAGGAAATTATTGTTTTCCGAAATAAATATCGTAAGAGTTCTTATGGGTGGGTCGTTCAAAAATGAAGTTCGCATAAGTTCAGTAACTTCAAAACCCCCATAGTCTTCCAGCTTCCTTCCTCTTGTCCAATATTTTTCGATTTTATGATTACCTTTGTATGTCCTTTGCTTGTCCGAAATGTTCTGCTTCACTTGCGACTTTATGAAAAATGTCACCTATTCATATCTCTTTCAAGACCCTTTCGAGCCTCTCTATGATAGTTCCGCAAAACCGAGATGTATCAGTTCTAATACGTAGAATTGTCTTATAGTATGTCGACCGCTGAGACGTTAGATAGAGGAAATTTTCAGCCGAAAACCGCGAAAAAAATATGGTTTTTATAGCCGATCACTGCACTTCTCTTGATTTATGCGTTCCAAAGGTTACGGCTTCATTTTTTTTGAATCTGAAATAAATAAGTCGTGTGTGTAGTTGAGATTCTCCAATTGTTCATTAAGCTTAAGGTTAAGCTTATAAGGTTTCAATGACTTCCCCTTTCGGTCTTATTAAAAGTTGTAACTCAAATAATGTCAATAACAAAAAGGAATAGAATTAGGTAGGGGTAAGTGGAGTAAAGTGGGAAGTGGTGTAAAGTGGTAAATGCCCCTTTTCGGGCAAACTAGCAAAGTATAGCTGTCATGCGCTTCTGACATGTACTTGCAATGACCGTAAGCAAATCTTTATGGTATAGCGATGCGTGCATACTTATTTTTGTGATCTCTGAAATCATGTAAAGTTTTTAAGTGATTTTGAAATTTTTAAGCATCGATATTTTTACTGTTTCTGGAGATAAACCGATTGTAAGTACACAAAAATATTCTTTGTAGTCTTAGTTTTGATAACGCAAAAGAATTCCGTGTAATTCATAGACTGAAAGAATGAAGCTCACATTTTTTGCAAAATGTGGTATCGGGGTAAAGTGGGACATTTTTTATGGGGTAAAGTGGGAAATGTTATTTCACGATTGCTAGTCCCCACTTGTCAACGTATTATACTATTTCATGATCCAAATAAGTGGTGCACATTTATATTGTGAGTAAACATTCCGGAAAAGCTAAGCGAGTTGCAAAAAGCAGCTGAGAAACGTTTAGCAAATAAACGGAAGAAAGAGGGAAACGAATCGCAAAAAATAGAGCACCAGGAGCAAAAAAGAACCACCAGCAAAGAAAGCGTCAAAGAAGAAACAAAGAAGTTCTAGCTCAGATGAAGATCGTGATTTTTGGACCATTTGCATGAAACTCATGCCCGAAATCATGACCAGACACAATACCATCAAATGCAACCTAAAGGATTGTCAACGCCCATTTCACTTGAAATGCGTTAATCTTACTACAAGCTTCTTTTATTACTAACACTGTGATTCGGACTTTGATGTTTCATCAGAAAACGACGAATAAGCTACTATTTCACAAATTTTTTTAAACACATTTTTTCATATATTTTTTTTCCAGCAAAATCATTATTTCTTGTCATATTTACTCCTATGGGTGTTTTTCTTGAACCTTTTTTGACTTACAATAAGGATATTAGAACTTTTTTCCAACATTTGTATTAGTTTTTATGAGTTTTGAAAGTTTCCCACTTTGCCTCACGATTTTCAATTTTTGCCATTTTGGGCATCCTTGATCAAAGCGTCGTACTCAACAGAAAATTCATATTTTCGGTTCAATTCTTGGGCAAAAATATAGCTTATTTAATTTTCCTTATTATAGGAAGTTGAAACATGAAAAAATAAGAAGTTTTGTTCATTTCATGGAGCTTCGAAAAAAAATTTCCCACTTTACCCCACTTTCCCCTAAGAGTAAAAAGTCTTGCCTCACTTTAAAGTAAATGCCGATGACTAAAGATGATTCTTTAAGAGATATTGTAGCTTAGATAAAGAGTTTTTAAGATCATTTAATTTTGGTTTAGTTTTTTATATGGGCTTAAGTGGTCTTCACAATTACTTTAAATAATCGGTCGCCTTTGGACAGAAAAGTGAAAGACCAATTGCGTCGCATAGAAGAAACGAAGATAGTTATTGAAAATGATAACATGCTTACTAACGTCTCAGAGATAAGAGGCATAGTTAAAACTTTAAAAAATAACAAAGCTCCTGGACTTGATAACATAAAAAGCATTGACGAAATGGCTATTTTCCTGAACTAGAGTTCGCCTTGTGGCCGAAATTCGACCATTTCGATTTGACCATAAATTAAAGGAAAATAGTTTTTATACCCTCCTTGGTCGATAAAACACAAAAAGCTTTTAATATTCTTCCTTTGGGTTCGGGTTATCTGCATCGGTGCAGCAGCTTAGTTGCAATATCGTACTTTCCATTTAGAGGTGTGTAACTCCTACTAAAGAGCAAACAGTTTTTGATATCTTTCTATACCAAAATTCATAAAAATCAATTATGCTATAGTGCTAACTCTATATCTACACCAAATTTCATAAAAATCGTATGCAGTATTTTCGCCGTGAGAGCGTTTTTTCCATTAAGGGGCGTGGCACTGCCCACTGAAAACATAATGGTCATGTTAACGTTCCTTGGTGCCAATCCTATCTCCATACCAAATTTCGTTAAAACCGATGCAGCGGTTTAGCCGTGAGAGCGTTTTTTCCATTTAGGGGCGTGGCACCGCCCACTGAAAAACATAATGGTCATATCATCGTTCCTTAGTACTAACCCTATCTTCATACCAAATTTCGTTGAAATCGATGCAGCGGTTTAGCCGTGAGACCATTTTTTTCATTTAGGGGCGTGGCACCGCCCACTGAAAAACGTTATGGTCATATTATCGTTTCTTAGTGCTAAATCTACCTCCGTATCAAATTTCGTTGAAATCGATGCAGCGGTTTAGCTGTGAGAGCGTTTTTTCCACTTAAGGGCGTGGCACCGCCCACTGAAAAACATAATGGTCATATTATCGTTTCTTAGTGCTAAATCTACCTCCGTATCAAATTTCGTTAAAATCGATGCAGCGGTTTAGCTGTGAGAGTGTTTTTTTCATTTAGGGGCGTGGCACCGCCCACTTTAAAAAAATATATAGTCCTATGCACTGCTCCTCTTCACAACCTTTCCAACAAAAAAAAAATCAAGCAAATCGGTTGAGATTTAGGTATAGAAACAGGGACCTAACCGATTTCGTTTGCCTATTTATATATAGATTATTTAAACGGGCATAGGTTATACCGGTACCGAAGAGTGGAAAGGATAATAAGATTCCTAATAACTATAGTCCAATTAGTATGTTAAGTACATTGGCTAAAATCTTTGAAAAAGTTATACTCAAAAGAATGCTAATTTTCACGGAAGAGAATAACATCCTAAGGAAAGAACAATTTGGGTTTCGAAAAGATCACTCTACAGTTCTTCAAATTAAAAGAGTTACCAATATGATCGAACGTAACAAAATAAACCGCAGGAGTACAGGAATAGTTCTTTTGGACATTGAAAAAGCCTTTGATTCAGTTTGGCATGACGGCCTTGTTTTTAAATTACACAATTTTCAATATCCCATCTACCTCCAGAAAATTATTAAAAGTTTTTTATTCAATAGAACGTTCGTGGTATGTATAGGAAAAAGCCAATCGTCGTTGAGAAAAATTCCTGCTGGTGTCCCTCAAGGTTCAGTTCTATCGCCTTTATTATACTCTATTTTTATAACAGACTTTGTTATTAAAAAAAATCAAGATGCTGCATTTTACGCTGATGACAGTGCATTGATCTGTAATGGAAAAGTTTCAAACTCTATAATCAAAAAAATGAATGAAGCCTTAATAACGACAAAGACATTTTATGATAAATGGAAAATTAAGATCAGTTGCGCTAAGACTCAGGCAATTATTTTTCCTTTTAACAAGTCTCCTAAGCGAGTTCCGAGTATTCAACTTGAGTTTCAAGGTGAAAACATACCAATTAACGACGACATAAAGTATTTGGGAATTACGTTGGATAAAAAGCTGAATTTTAGATCACATATTCAAAAAATTACCACCAAAGCTGTAAGATGTGGCAGAACATTATTTCCTATGTTAAACCGAAACTCTTCACTTAATGTCAAAAATAAAGTTCTCTATAATATGTGCATCAGACCTATAATGACTTACGGCTGCCAAATTTGGTTTTCAAAAATAGCTAAAACTCATTTAAAGAAACTCCAGACAATTCAGAACAAAAACTTGAAAATTATTCACAAACTCTCCAGTAGATATCCAACTATTGAGCTGCATGAAAATTTTGAACATAAACCAATCAACTCAACAATGAGCGACTTGACGCTAAAATTCAGTGATAGATGCAGATTTTCTAACATAGATTATATAAGAAATTTACTTGAATAACCGGACTTATAACTTTGAAAAAAGTTATTCAGTGCGTTTATTTCATTTCTTATAAAATTTTTTTTTTACGATAACTTAAGGTTTTTTCAATACTTAATTTTTCCATAATTAATTAACTCTTAATAGATTTTTATACATTTTATTTAAAGATTTCATTTGATGTAATACCTCTAAGTTAAATCTCAAATAATGTAATTTCTCTTATCAAAAAATAATGATTTTAAAGTTTAATAAATTACAATTACAAATTACAATTACACTTCAATTGATGATATCTCGGAAGGTAAAGATGCGGTTAAAAAAATTGTGACATTAACTTTAAAGCTTTGAAGCAAGGCTAACGCACAACAATGAAAAAATGGAATTATTTTAATACGTTTTTCAAATCTGCTTTCATCATTTAAGATAAAGAATGATCAATTTGGTCAGATTTATACAAAAAAAAAGTTTAATTATTAAAAATTTTTTAATTTTACAATTGTAAGTACAAATTCTTCAATAATTTCTGTATTAAGTTTTAATTAAAAACATTGTTTTGCTTACGAAAATAATTCAACAGTTTCATTTCCTTCGAAAAGTACGTCTATTAAAATCGGATGTATGAAATAAATAAAATGTATATCAAAGAAACTTAAAAAACATAAAAAATACATACTTAACACTAGACTGCACTAAAACTATAGTTTAAATATATAAAAGACGATAAATATATATATATATAAACTATAAAAATGAATTGTAAATAGCTATGTACTTTAGTGATAGGAAAACAAAAACAAAAGAACATTCAATAAAGTTGTGAATTATTAGTATAAATCTCATAAGTTTTAATTTATTTGTTGTAAATATATTTGACTATAATTAAATTACAATACAAGCATATGTTCATACATTGTATGTACTCTTTATTAAGCGAAATACTAATGAAATGTAAATTTAAATGTTTTTTATGTAATTAATTGTAATGGAAATGAAAACAAATTATATTATATGTATGTAATATGTTTAAACGAAATATGAGAGCAAAATAATTTAAAAATAATTTCAATGATCTAAAGTCCTTAAAAAGCATTTTTTTATATTGTATTAAAACATTAAAACATTAAAACAAAAACACAATAATACTTATGTAGGTAAAACTTCAATATGAAAAAAAAAATATTTTGAAATTAAAAATAAAAATATAATTTAATTAAAATTATAATTTATACGCGCTCAAGTCACACTGACACGTTTACTGGGACATACATAAAAGTAAATATGTAAATACATGCAAATGTATGTTTGCATATACCCATCAATTGATCAAGCAAGAAGGACATTATATTTTATGAATAGAACTTTTTGAAAGGCACACAAAGTGTATCGTTTAAAAATTATTTTGTATAGTTTCAGGATCGGTTTTTTGCTATACACCGAGAAAACCATTTGTTTGAATTAATCTTTTTTTACGATATAACTATTCAAAGCACTTGTTCTATTTGAGCCGTTCAAAATGAAAATGGTGCAGGTCCAAATCGATGCAAAATTAATATTAATTTTTTAGGGATAAATAAAATTGATTTCTGTTTTCACGAAAAATTTACTTGATGATATGGAGCTGTTGGGATTAAGTTGAAAAAATGATATCGACCAAATTACCACATAATATATATGACATAACTTTTGCCTCATTTTGTACGGCTCATTTGTCGATTTTTCCCAAATTTTCATTTGAAAAAAAAAATTAATTAAAATTTAATAATGAATAACACATGCACACAAAATAAAAAACAGAATGAACTTCTGACTGGACATTAGGGTGTCCGTTATTTACCAAGTTTATTGTTTTTAAGAAAGGACCCCTCAAAATGACGGGCTTAATGACCAGTTATCTGATAGAAAAAGAAAAATTTCAAAAGCTTCCAGAATAAAGTGCCGCTTGCGAAATTACTTTTTTCGTACAAAAATGTATGGGGAAATGTTTTCACTTGATGTTTTCCATCATACTAAAGTTTGATAAAATTGTAGAAAACTTCTAAAAATGAGGTTGTTTTAAGAAATTCATGCATGACAAAGTCCTTGAAATCTTTTTTCTCAGACATTCTGGAAAAAAAAGGACCCGGGATTCAGATTCAGGACGTTAAAGTCCCTAGGAAACACATAGTCTGGTCAAAACGCCATGACATTTTTTTTTTTTTTTTTTTTTGTAAACCTGTGTAATTATTCGGTAGCTCATTTTAAAGATGTGTCAATCTAATGAAAAAAGCGAAAACGTTTTTGACATCCTGGATATAACCTCCAAAATTGACAAAAAAACGTGTTTTTGTACTGGTGTAAACCATTTCAAAACGATCAAGATTTTTTTATGGCATCCGATTTGGCTGAAAATTGGCATAAGTAATAGTAGCATAGTGAAAAAAATTACTACCAAATATTTTTTCAAAATTTAAAAAAATGACAGAGATATGGGACTTTGAAATTTTTAGGATAGTTTTTTTTTTTTTTGAAAAGCTATAACTTTATGCATTTATCCAATTCTCAATTTGATGGTGTCAAATGATTTGGCTTGAAACAGGCTTTAAAACAAAAACCAGCAAAAATTTCTTTTAATTTTTTTATATTGTTTATTCTGAAAAAAAAAATTTTAATTAAGTTTCCCAGAATATGTCATTTTTGATATTTTTTATTTTTCTTACAAAAAAAGCTACAGGTGTAACTTACCAGTCCTCCAAAAATTGGAGTGGGCCTCCCAGTGGTTCTCCAGAAAAACAATAAAATGTGGCTTCTACCGCAATTTTTCAGTACAATTTTTTTGAATTTGAAATTTTTAATTAAACGTTAATTTGAATTTGAAAAAAGTGCGTTGGTACTTTCATTAGTACTATATAAGCAAAAAAACAGTAAATAAACTAATTTCAGCATTTGAAAATTTTATTTAATAAAAACATTGAATTGAAAAAATTTACTGAAAAATAGCGGAAGATACTACATTTTATTGTTTTTCTGGAGAACCACTGGGAGGCCCACTCTGTAATATTGTTGACTCAAATAAATATTTGCTTTATTCCTTTATTTCAAACATACATTTGATTCATTCAAACAAACCGTTTTCTCAGTACAGGCATTGTAACAATTAATATGGATTTCTCATAAGTTAGCAAATTGAAAACTATTTAATTAATTTTAGCAATAAAAAACAAAACATGTGGTATAACTTTCCAAAAGTACAAAATTTTTTTTTTTTTTTTTTTGCTATCGTAAGCCGGGCAACGCGAATACAAGCATGATATACTTAGGGTATAGTAAATATGCTTTAAAGATTTAAAATCTATACAGAACACAAAAACCTTATACGAAAATATGATTTGTCAAACTTTGAACTTCGATATTTACAAATTTGAGTCTTTCATTTTACAATTCCAAAATGCCACAAATTGGTGAAATTTTGGAATTTTCAGTTGATCGAGATGTTTTTTATTTAAAATGATATATTTTAAGAAAATGCAAAAAAAAAACCGAACTTTTGTTTTTTAACAGATAAAGAAAAAGTTATATATCGATACATCCAACGTAAAAGTTTGTAACTCAACTTACCAACTTTTTACGGGACAATGATTTTCAAAATCTACGTATTAGACTCTATCTTGTGTCAAATTTTGCTACCTCTAGCTTGAAATTTTAAGAGCTGGGAGCAATTTTTGAAGTTACAACCTAAGTAGAGTAATTTAGGGTAATGTGGACTATGCGGGTAATGTGGTGCACCCTTTTATTTCTCATATTAAAGACTGTTCAACAATTCTGGTTATTTGTGCACATTAAAACGCAAAAAAGATATTGTTTACGCTCTTTGGCTTTTCTATTATGCTAATTATGTAAGTGAAATTTATTAGCATATGCTGTGAAGTCAAGTTGACTTATTTGTAGTACTCTGTGAATAACTACATAAATAACTTCCTCAGAACTCTGTTTTTTTAAAATTCAAATAACTCTAATGCAATTGTGGAACTATTATTCAACGAAGAAATGCATAAGCAAGTCTGATTTTACATTTCTTTTATATAAGCAATGATTATTTCTAAAACGTGATGTATTCGGGTAATGTGGACTACCCCATTTTATATACCGTATATCAACTTTGATTATTATTATACCTTAAAAATCTAATTATATGTGTGGGACACCCCAGTTAAAGTAATGTGGAGTACTATTTTACGTATGATTTGGTATTCCTTATTACTTATTCAATTGGTAGTAGGAATTCGGCTTATGTTACTAAAAAATGTTCTTTAATAAGAATATACAGTTTTTTTATAGCAAATATAATCTAAGATAATACCACTCGACTTTAAGTCAACAAAAGTTGCGAATAACGGTACTACTTTAGGAAATAAACAGGGTGATCCACATTGCCCGACACTTTTATTTTTGAGCAATTTTTAGGTACTTTGAATTCAACTGGCCTCATGCCTGAAAATGTTAATATTTTAGCTTATGAATTATCAAATACTGAAATCAATGGAATAACTAATACAAATAAATTTACCAAGCTAACCTACTACCATTACTTTGCCAGAAATTGGCAAAAAAGAAAAAATGTAACCACATTACCCTAAGTTACTCTATATTTTAGTGAGATCTCCATGCAAAAACTTGGCATCTTAAGTTGCTAACTTATACTCGGGACAAATTACACGGGACAATGACAAATTACGTTGGTAACTTAACTTACAAAGTTATTAGTTAATTTTTCCTTAAAAATCAGTGGTTGTAAGTCCAACATACCAACGTAATGTCCGTAAAATATATTTTAATGGTAGTTGGCAAGTTAAGTTACCAACTTTTCTCATGTAGCATTTGGTTGCTGAAACAGAACATTAGTTGGTAACTAGAGTTACAACTCATATGTATTCATTTTTATCCAAATTATAAGTTGAAATTGTTAATATCTCTGTTAATCAATTTGGAATATAGGCAACGATTTAATAGTTGAAAACCCATTATTTCGTCTACAGATCTCAAAAGGATTTATTCAATTTTTGTTTTTGGTATTCTTGTTTTAACGAAAACAATGCAAAAATTATCATAACTAAAAACAACGATTTTTGAGTTACCAACTTTTACGTTGGACGTATCGATATACAATATTATAATGCCAATTTAATAAAAATTAAAAAAATTAGCTCTATCATAGAAAGTTGGTCAAAGGATGTAAAATTCATGACATTAAGTTGGAAAAATTATATCAATCAAATAACCCACCACCAACTGAGTTGAAACCCATTTGTGCTCGTTTCACGGCACTTTGAATTGTTGCTTGCCAAACATCTTACGACGAGCAGAAAGTATTGATTAAAATCCTAACTGATACTTTTTGCTAGATATTTTCTTTTTCCTAATTTTCCCAATGATTCAAAGTTTCAAAACACTGGATCAAGAACTGAGTATGCAGAAAGTTTTCTGATTTCTTTCATGATATATTGAATTTTTTGAAAAAATTTTTAGACATTTTATCAAAAAAGTAAATTTTTCGTGTATAAGGAAAAACACAGAACCATACGAAAACAAATTTTATCATTAATTAAGTAATTCGTAGCACTAAATCCAAATTCAGCCACGAAATTGTTCTATCATGTCTAGTTTTTGGGATATCCTTACCTAAATGTGTGAAAAACAAAATTTTTCCGATATTTTCGATGCTCAATACAAGACTAAAGTATCTTTCAAAAATTTTCTTTGTTACAGTTATTGAAAGTAGATACTATTCTTTTCCTATAAAACTCTTTTTTTTTTTGAATTATATTTTTTTTTTTTTTTTTTTTTTTTCAACAAAATATGCCAGAAAAGCAACATAACTTTCAAAAGATACCAAAATAATACAACGCTCAGCTAATGTACTTAATTTCAAAAAGTATCATTCTGTTATAAATGTATATAAACGAATATCATAAACAAATTTAAGACATTAAATATTAAGTGCGCATGCATCATCATCATCAATTAAGTTTAAAAAAAAATTAAAATATTTTCTTAAAATCAAAAAATCAAGATACATACAAACTAAATAGTAATGTGTTTTCAATATCGGAAAATTTAGCATTACTCAGCTATAAGCGTTTAAATTATCCAAAATATATGTATAAATAAGTGCACACTTTCAAATAATGTATTTATATGTATTTGATAATAGAAAAAAATTTGGGTTTAGATTTTTCACTTGAAATAAATAAAACCAGATAAGATAAAAAAAAAAAATATACAAAAAAATGTAACGAAATATTTGTTGTACATAAATACATAAAAAGCAAGGAAAAGTAAAACTATTAAATCAAATATTATTATAGTTATTAAATTAAAATACGTTAAGGAAAAGTTAGTCTAAATTTTATTCTAACCTACGTTTATTTTGAAAATGATGTAAGTAATATTTATTGAGAAAATCAATTATTTAATTGTTTATATTTTTTAGTGCATAGTTAATTCATATAGGAAAATGATAGTAACATACTCGGTATATAAGCTAAAA
This sequence comes from Calliopum simillimum, assembly GCA_951812925.1. Lineage (NCBI taxonomy): Eukaryota > Metazoa > Arthropoda > Insecta > Diptera > Lauxaniidae > Calliopum > Calliopum simillimum. Next base: position 33,584,895 of record OX638368.1, on the reverse strand, counting down.
TAAATAAGTTAATAAATTGAAAAGAATGAAAACATAACTTTAAATATAATAAAATACTATAATTATTATGCGAAACTCAAAAACAAAAACTAAAAACAAAATAAAATTGAAATTAAAAATATTAAATGATGTGGTTTTTCTCTGCTCAGGAGTAGCTTTGAATCAGGGGCAGGGGTTGAAATTTATTTTAAAATTAATATTTTTCAAGAATCAATAAGAGCTTCAAATTGTCTCGGAAAATTTGGAATCGAGATATATCGTAACAAGATTTGGCTTCACCATTTCGGACTTTGCTGAAATTTAGTACATGATTTCGTTTCAGGCCAAAATCAATAAAAATTACTTATGGGCATTTCCATAGCAACGGGCGCCACAGTTTAAGGACAATTTTTAAAATTAAACGTAGAATTTAGACAAATACGCCAGAATAGTGCATTAACTTTAGAAGTGTCAATTATCTCCCTCTTGTGGACGAATACAAGTATTTAAAGAAAAATTTTAATTTTAATGCTTTTTTGTTCTAAATAACTAGATGGTAACGGGTGCGACGTTACAAATATGCTATTTTCGATTTATAGGATTTGATCCCTCAGATCTGTAAAATTTTCCATGAAACGGCAAAAATAAAACTTTCAAGTTAATTCCTTGTAATATTTTGTACAAGCATTTTTTTAGTATGCTGCATTTATGAGCTTTAAAAAAGTTACGGGTGCGACAGCAAAAGTAACGGATGCGACATCGTAAAAAATAAAACAATATGTAAAATTATATATATATTAACAGTATTAAAAAGTAGGTATGAAAAAATTCAACAAAGTGAGCTGAAATTTAAACTAGTAAGGGTGTAACTTTTGGCCTGGCCAAAAACTAAATACCCTACACTGCAGTATTTTGGAAATCTTGCTTGTAAGGGAGGTGCCACTCCCTTTTGTCCGAATTCACCCAGTTTTTGTTCAGAGCTTGCATTTATAGTTTTAAGTGTCTGAGTGCAATTTGTTTGGATTATCTCAAAAAACGTTTTCAGTATAGTGATTTGAAGCTTTTGCTTTATAGGAAGTGCCACGCCCTCTTGTCCGAGTTCGTCTAATTTTAGCTCAGAGCGTGCATTTATAACTAGCCTTTAGCATTTGAGTGAAATTTGGTTGAATTATCTCAAAAACACTTTCAGTATAGCATTTTGAAACTTTTGCTTATATGGGAGGTGCCACGCCCCCTTGTCCGATTTCACCCAATTTTTATTGAGAGCTTTCATGTATAATTCTAAACGGCTGAGTCAAATTTGGTTCGAATATCTCAAAAAATGCTTTCAGTATAGCGTTTTGAGGCTTTTGCTTATATGGGAGGTGCCACGCCCTCTTGTTCGAGTTTGCTCAGTTTTTTCTCAGAGCTTGTGCTTACAATTCGTAGTATTTATGTGTATTTTGGTTGCATTGTCGTAAAAAATACTCCTAATATTGCATTTTGAATTTATTTTTTGTATGAGCGGTAGGCGTGTCCGATGACCGATTTTGCTTATTTTCGATCCAGAGGACACTCAAGGCCGATTTTTGCGAAATCTCGGCTTGATGCGGTGTTTATTTTATTACGATCTCAAAAATGCTCGCAAAGAATCAAGCCATATATCAAACTTTTCGTCTTGAATCTAGGTATATAATATTTAAAATAAAAACTATAACCTTAGATCAGTTTCATACTGTTATTCTAGCTAAAATACCCGCAGAAATAGTATTTTCGATATTTCACCCCACTGTCAAACTCTAAATCTTCATTTTCGTTAAAACTTCTTGTTCCAAGGTCATTATGAAATTACGCAAGGAACAATTTTCTGGAATACCTTAACCCATTATATCCTGCTGTTAGGAGTCTTTTTGACTGCCTTTTAAAAAAAAATAATTATAATGGGTTAAAATGTTCCAAAAAATATTCTAAAAGAAATTTCATTAGAGGTCACCAAAGACGAGAACTACTTAAATCTTTGGAATAATGAGTAAAAAAGTATAAAATATAAAAAAAAATAAGAAAAATGAGAAATTTTCTTTCTGCTACTCATTTCCTTCATTTTATTACATTTTTTACGCATTATCCTTAAATTTTAAGCATTTATTGTCTTTGGTGACCCTTAATGAAATTTTCCGTAGAATATTTTGTACACAACTTTAACCCATTGTAACCCATGTCTTTTGAAAGAGGGTCAAAAACCCCCGTAAGAACAAGATATAATGGGTTAAGATGTTGTAGAAAGTTGTTCTTGTTTGGAAACTCCATAATTGTTTAGCAAAAAAAAATAAGTAAAAAACCAAATAGTTTTGCTCGAAAAATCAGTATCCACTTCTTGTTGTTCAATAATTCATTAAACGAACACTGAAAACGAGTTATTCCTTCGTTTATTGCTCCATGTCACCAAACATAAGCTGTCAGCTATCAAACTTTTTGGGTTAGCAACACTTTACCGCACAAATGGCGGTAATTTAAAATCTTGCGAAATGTGGGACACCCCACAAAAAGTAGGGAATTGAGCGTTTTTAATAGTTTTAGCACTAAAATCAAAATTTTTTTATTTTTTTTTCTCAATACTTTTATTAGCAATCTATCAACTAGACAATTAGCAAATATGATGTAGTGACAATAAATATTTACAAAAGTTGATCTCCATTAAGAACAACTTTATGTACAAAATTTAATTGAAATTCAAAGGTTCAAAGCTTGGAAAGTACTTAAGAGTCATATTGGGAAAGTTTGAAGGTATATATTGATAAGAAAGAGTGTGGCTATTCGATGTCTTTAAAAAAAAGAAAGAATTTAAACTTTTTCTCTGGCATAAGCCTTAAAACAACTTTTTCTCCAACTTCAAGCAAGGATATCTCAAAATTCTGCAGGTATATGGACAATTCTGAGGATGCAGTCAGACTCAGCGTCGAAAAGTACATAAGACTGCATATCTTATATATAAATAGGCAAACGAAATCTGTTGAGTCCCTGTTTCTGTACCTAAATCTGAACCGATTTGCTTGATTTTTTTTTTTTTTTTTTGTGGGAAACGTTGTGCGAAGGAGCAGTGCGTAGGTTTCTATTTTTTAAGTGGGCGGTACCACGCCCCTAAATGGAAATAACGCTCTCACGGCTAAGCCACTGCATCGATTCTTTCGAAATTTGGTAGAGAGATAGGGCTAGCACTAAGAATCGATAACATGACCATTATGTGTTTTAGTGGGCGGTGCCACGGAATTAAATGGAAAAAAAGCTCTCGCGTCTAAGCCACTGCATCGATTTTTATGAAATTTGGTATGGAGATGGGATTAGCAGTAAGGAACGATAACATAACCATTATGTTTTCTAGTAGGCGGTGCCACGCCCCTTAATGGAAAAAAAATCTGTCACGTCCAAGCTACTGCATTGATTTTTAGGAAATTGGGTATGGAGCTAGTGCTAACACTAAGGAACGAGAATAAGACCTTTATGTTCTTAACTCAACACCAGAACAGACTCCGAGAACTTCAAAAACTCGTGCTTTCACCAATAGCGAAATTGAGTTTCTGGTAGCTGAGAAACGAAGAATGAGGCGCGAGTGTCAACTTCATAGATCTCTAGCTTCTAAAGCAAAGCTAAAAATTCCAACATCCAAACTAAGGTCTTTCTTAAACAGTAAAGAATATTTAGATCAGGAAAAATTTGTCTCGAAGCTAGACCCCAATAAAAATGGCAAACAGTCTTTGTGGAAAGCTAGTAAAAAAATGTTGACTCCAATCGAGAGTGATCTGCCGATTAGAGCCTCTCGAGCTGGGCTCGAAGTGATGAAGAAAAAGCTGATGCTTTTGCGAATCACTTAAGCATAGTTTTTTAGCCAAGTCCTCCTACTCAAGGCATTATACCTCCTATTTTGTCAATTAACAGCGATGTTATGCAAATAAGTTTTCACACTAGCAATTTAAAGGTTTTAGTTCAAGAAATGTGTCCTACAAAAGCCCCTGGGTGCGATTATATAACTCCTAAAATGATAAAGGAACTGCCAAACGTAGCTTTGTTTTTTTTGACTAGAATTTTTAACGCTATCATACAGTATGGGCATTACCCAACAGCATGAAAAATCTCATTAATCACCATGATTCCAAAACCTGGAAAAGATCGTACATTACCTTCTACCATCAGTCTTCTACCATGCTTATCCAAGCTATTTGAAAAATTAATTCTGTCAAAGCTAATACCATATGCAACCGATAAAAAATTATTCCCGGCCCACCAGTTCGGTTTCCGGAAACAACACGGAACAATCGAGCAGGTTAATATGTTGAATAACAAATGAAATAAGGAAGGCTTTTGAGCAAAGGGAATATTGTACGGCAGTTTTTCTCGACGTAGCCCAAGCATTTCATAAAGTATGGCATGAAGGTCTAGTCAATATAATTAAACATATATTGCCTTCTAACGTTCACAAAACATTTATCTCTTACCTGAAAAGCAGGCATTTTAGAATAAAACATAACAGTTTTATTTCATCTCCTTTAAAAAAAATCAGGTGTTCCTCAAGGAAGCGTTCTAGGTCCTTTTCTGTACTTACTCTATACCTCTGATTTACCTATTATCACAGGCACAAACCTATCTACTTTCGCAGACGATACGGCAGTTATAAGTTGTAGCCGTTGTCTCTTAGAAGCGGCTCGAAAACTCCAACTTCATTTAAATTCAATCGAAGAATGGTTGCTATTATGGCGCATAAAAGTAAATGAACAAAAATGTAAGCAGGTTACTTTAACTCTTGGACGAGGTGAATGCTCGGCTATCACATTAAACAATAAATCAATCCCTCAATGCGAAAACGTCACATATTTAGGTATTCATTTAGACAAACGGCTAACTTGGCGAATGCACATTGAAGCAAAAAAAACGCAGGCTAAGCTAAAAGCCTCCAGTCTACACTGGCTCATAAATCATCGGTCCCGTCTGAAACTTGAATATAAAATTCTTTTATATCAATCCATCATTAAGCCAATTTGGTTATATGGTATACAGTTATGGGGTAACGCCAGCTCCTCGAACATTGAACTAATATAACGGACTCAGTCAAAAATTCTAAGAATCATGACAGGTGCTCCATGGTATATACGGAATGAAAACATACATCGGGACCTTTGCATCCCCTTGGTCAAAGACGAAATCAACAAACACAAGCAAAGTTACGTTGCAAGATTGCTGTATCATCCTAATCCATTGGCACGGAGGTTAAAAAATTTAGCAAAATTTCTCCAGACTAAAAAGAAAGGATCGTCCTACTATGAATATCGTTAGCAATTAGCTATGTTAAGCTGACTGAATTCTAAATTTTATATGCAGCCGGTATCTGGCGCGTACTTTTTTCTATGCAGCCGGTATCTGGCGCGTACATTTTTCCATGCAGCCGGTATCTGGCGCGTACTTTTCTCAATGCAGCCGGTATCTGGCGCGTACTGCTTCTTATATTTCTTGTTCCTGCTACACATGCAGCCGGAAATACTGACGCAAATTTGTATAGAGTTCTTTTCATTCAAACATCCTGCTAGGCGGGCGGCATGTTTGTGAGAAGACTGAACGTACAACAACTGCGTTCTTCTGTGCGCTTACCGAACTCCTAGGATGCGCAAGTCCCTATTAACTTTGGAGACATATTGAACACTAAATTATATATAAGATTAATTATGTATAATAATGTTTTTTAGGATTAAGATTTTTAAACTTATTGTTAGTTTCCTAAGATGAGAAGATTCGATAAATGAATTCAAGCATTAAAAAGAAAAAAAAAATGTTCTTAAGTGGACGGTGCCACGCGATCACGGCATTCATTTTTATGAATTTTGGTATGAGGATAGAATGAACAGGACGCAAAGTTATCAAAAATGATATTTTAATGGAAAGCACGCTATTATTATTACGCTATTACAACACTTAATTCCGACACCAATTGATAGCCTTCTATATAGGGCAAAAGACAAAATTTTTTTTTGGCGTCACCCAGTACTTCTATCATCCACAGCTTAAAACTTAATTTCAACGTTTTTATTACACAAAAATTAAAATCAACAAAATGAAAAGGTGAAAACAAAAGAAATTAAAATGAGAACATCAAATGTTTGCTCGTTTGACGGAAGCGGAAAACTAAATAACAGCAAGCGCCCTCTGTCAGCAGTTTTACATTACAATCCATTGTTGCTGTTGTTGCTAGTTGGTCTGGTATGGTAGCTGTTATTGTAACTCTTGCACTTTCGCACTCTATCTCTCTCTCTCTCATTCTAGGATTTTTTTGCTTTTGAGTTACTAACAAGTTTTCCTTAATTACGAGAGCATAAAACAGTGGCGTTGTTAGGCTGCAGGGACCAGCCAGAGATGATGGCGCAGTTTAAGTTTTATGATGTAATTAGCCTGCGTTTCAAACCGTTATTGCCATAATATTTGCTGTAGTTGTAGTTGTTGCTGTGTAACAATACTGCAACTAACGGCAGTTTGTAAAGCACGTTTACATCATTACATGTTGTTATTTTATTTGTGTTACGCTGTATATGTGTGTTTGTGTAATTATACACACCTGCAACTCATTCAGTTTGATTTATAAAATGCTTACGTATTTGTTATTACCATTATTTTTGTTTGTCTCTCGAAATTTTAGCAAAAATGTCTGATTTGCAAAGTTCATCCTGATTTTTCAGCACACATTTCCATACATATTGTTACAAAATTTAGTCCTTAAATTATCACTATTTGTTAAGAATTCCACCGTGATATAGAACAAAATCACAAAATATTTCAAATCTCAAAAACACAAAGTTATAGCGCTTCAATCATACACAGAAAAAAAACTGACGGTGAAATTAACTATAAATTTTGTATTCTATAGTTTTTCCAATTTTCTATAGGAAACAAAAACAACAATTCAAAATTTCAGAATTAGTTTTACTTTTCTACAGTTGAATTCAACTGTACATTTTGTATTCCATAATTTTTTTTTTTTTCATATGAATAACATTTTGAGTTGAGTTTTTAACTGGTACTGTTGTACTGATATTTTGCCATTTGAAATGGTGCCGCCGTAGAAGTTGTTTCTTACAATTTCTACGGCTTTTTGGAAACGGCTAGTTACAGCCCTTCTGGGGTGCTAACTATTAAGCCGTTGTAAAACAGTTTTAACTGTATTGTAACGGTTTATATTGTTAGCTGACCCTTTTAGAAGATTATTTTTACTGTAGCTGCTTTGAATGGTTTCTAAACCGAGTAAACTGTAAGTTTACAGAGTTCAACGGTCAAAATACAAAAACTCCGGGTTGGTGCAATCTCTATCGAAAATCTAGGTTAAATTAACTTTTTTCACAGTACCTTAACATTTTAACAGTAACTGTACAGCACTATTTTTACAGTAATTTTACTAGACTGCACACTCAATTTAACCTTTACTGCGGGTTGGTGCAATTTCTATCGTTGAAATCGGTTGGATTGGCCGATATTTTTTTTTTTTTTTGTGTACCTCTGAAAATATTTAACGCATACCAATGAGATTTCATAAATGGGTACAGAGCGCCGGGACAAATAATGTTCAATGGGAAAATGGGCAAGGCCACGCCCCTTAAAACAAAATTTATCACTTATGAGATTTGATACATATACTCGTAAAAAATGGATCGGGATGAATAACATCCTCTGGAAAAAATGGTGATGCCACGTCAACTTCACAAAATAAGGTGAAGCAGCGTACAGAGGGAAATCATGGTTAATAATAGTATAAAAATGTCACATGCGACACGTCCCGTGGGACCGTAATTAAAATTAAATTAAAAGAAAACTTGTAACCTTTGGCCTGGCCAAAAATTAAATACCCTACACTGTAGTATTTTGAAAATTTTGCTTGTTCAGGAAGTGCCACGCTCTTTTGACCGAATTCATTTAGTTTTTTTCTTGGATCTTCGACTAACCATTCCAAGTAATTGTGCAAAACTTTGTCTCATTACTTCAAATAACACTTGCTCTACAGAAGTACATAAATTTTGCTATCTTGTCAGAGTTTGCCTACATAGATTTTTCTCAGAGTTTGCACTTACTTTTCTTAGGGTTTGAGTGAAATTTGATCGATTATCTCAAAAAACGCCTTCTCTTGTCCGCGTTTACCTGGTTTTTTTTTCAGAGCTTGCGTTTATTGATCTGAGTGTTCGAGTGCAATTTGGTTCGATTATCTCTAAAAAGGCTTTCAGTATAACATTTTGAAACTATTGTTAGCATGGGAGGTGCCACGCTCTCTAGTCCGAAATCAAATAGTTTCCGCTCAGAGCTTATACTTACTATCCTTAGTATTTATGTGTATTTTGCTTCTGTTATTGTAAATAATGCTCTTATTATTGAATCTTGAATATAACTTTTGTATGGGCGGTAGGCGTGTCCGTTAACCGATTTCGCTCATTTTAAATCCCTCGAGCTAACTTTTACGGCAAAGCCACTGTACCAAATTTCCTTGAATTATCTTGCTTTGTTTTCCCGTAAAAATTATTTCCACAGACGGACAGACTGCCAGCCAGCCAGCCAGACAAACGAACATGGCTATATCGACTCAAGAGGGGACGTTGATTAAGAATACATACACTTTTCTATACCTGCCACGCCTCCTTCTCTGCGTTACAAACGGAAGGACAAAAAAATGAATATACCCTGGATGTAGGGTATAAAAAAGTATACATATTATTTTTGGGTAAAATCAAAACCATTTTTAAGAGACATGAAGGCACAAAACTCTAAAATTAGTCACTTTGAAATATTGTCTCAGGTTGGCCTGAAATCGGCGTTTGAATTGTTGGCTGCAAAAACCACTTCTGTTTTTGTCCCGTGCGAACGGCTTGGTTTTTTGCAATTCCCATCAAAATGAAAAATTGCCCAAAATCAACCTAAGCTAATTTAGAGCTATAAATTAAGCCTCTGGTCAAAATAAAAATTCGTGTTATTTAGACTTTTTTATACCCTACACCCAGGGTATATTCACTTTGTCCTTCCGTTTGTAACGCAGAGAAGGAGGCGTGGCAGGTATAGAAAAGTATATATCGATACCTTAGAGCGCTATAGTCCTATCTCCATTTTTCCAAGAAGATTTCAAACAGTGGATATAACGTTCTATGCAATATTTTTACCTATAGTATTAATTTCTAACGAAATCCCAGCCAATTTATAGTATGTCATTACTTTTGCCCTTATATAGAATTCCACTACTCTTGAAATAAACGACGTATTTAGTACATTTTTTGAATTTTTTCCACTAAACGCGTAGGAAACACGAAAAAACGATTTTTTTTTTTTTTTTTTTGAATTTTTGGTTCTGACAAACAAGAGTGGAGCCTTGGGTGTAACCAAATTTGTTCATTAAAATGTCGCAAAAAGTCATGAAACGCGAAGAAAATACGAAAAAACGAAGAATTTTTTTTAAAATGTGGCTTATTTGAATATTCAGTGGAGATAAGACAGTAGCGCTCTTGAAAAAATTACAGTTTGGAGATAGGATTTTTCTTAATTATCGAATATTTTGGTATTTTAGTGGTATTTTGAAATCCCACAGTTTTCCACACGGTAAAGAAGCCCACAATGATGCCATAACTGCAAAAATCTCAAAATCGCAAAAAGTGTAGATAGGATTATAGCGCTCTAAGGTATCGATATATTCTTGATCAGCGTCACCTCCTGAGTCGATATAGCCATGTCGGTCTGTCTGGCTGTGTGTGGAAATACATTTTTTGGGAAAACTGAGCAAGATAATTCAAATCGAAATCGGTCAACGGACACGCCTACCGCCCATACAAAAAATATATTCAAAATGCAATTTTAGGAGTATTTTTCACGACAATGCAACCAAAATACGCATAAATACTAAGAAATGTAAGCGCAAGCTCTGAGAAAAAACTGAACAAATTTGGACAAGAGGGCATGGCACCTCCCATATAAGCAAAAGTTTCAAAATGTTATACTGAAAGAAATTTTTGAGATAATCCAACCAAACTTCACTCAAATACTAAAGACTATAAATGCACGCTCTAAGGTAAAACTTGAAGAACTCGGACAAGAGGGCGTGGTACCTCCTATATAAGCAAAAGCTTCAAAACGCTATACTGAAAACGTTTTTCACTCAGACACTAAAAACTATAAATGCAAGCTCTGGACAAAAACTGGGTGAACTCGGACAAGAGAGCGTAGCATCTCCCATAAGAGCAAACTTTTAAAAATACTGCAGTGTGGGGTATTTAATGTTTGGCCAGGCCAAATTTTACACCCTTAATAGTTTTATTTTAAATGTGTTCGACGATAACGTTCAACACCATGGAAAGGTCCATTTGAATTTTTTTATCGCTGAATAACCAACTAAAAGCAATTGGCAATTTTTTACAAGTGAGTTCTATGATCTACACATAAAGAGTTCTTGTGAAACACGGAATCAAGTGTTCTAGTGTGGCTTCTGACAAGAATTAACTAAAACTGATCTGATGAGGCTAAATACATTTATATTAGGCCGGGTCAATTTGTTCGTGTGACAAAAAAGATTATGGCAGTGTTTATGTAGATCCCGGGATTAACTACAGATTGGGAAAAGCTTACACTGTGCGCCCATTCATACATTTTTCACCTACCTATGTTAGGTGGAACTTTTCTTGATGGTTCTCGCAACCCTTTATACAGCATGTCTACGCAACAGCTGCATGTGCTAAAAGTGTGTGCGTACTTGAGCCAACTGAACATTGTTTAGTTTCTTCATCTATTCGATGTCTTTTTCGTTCTTTGCTGTGTATCTGTTATGTCGTCACTAAATCGTAAAGAATCATATCAAGTACATGGTTTACTTTGTTTATAACAAATGATATGCTTTAATTACACAATTCAATCACAATAATAATTTGTTCATAATATTTAAAGAATACACGCGAAAACACACAATGAATTCTTAGAAGAACCACAAATTAGTAATATAAATTAATTGCCGCAATTTCCCAAAAGAAAATTTCCTGAATTTATAGGGCAAGTCACACGTTTAAATAATTTAATTGGATCATTATCTAAAACATATGAATGTAAAAGGGGATTTATCTTCAAAATATGTACATTGTACTATGTCTTCTAATGGTAAGGCGCTATCATATTTATTAGCCAAAAATTTTATGAAGTGTGCAAAATATTTGTTTTCTGAAAGCTTATCTTTACTGTTTTACCATCAAACTAAAATCATTTTGTTATCTAGAAATCGCTGATGATCATTATCGCTGGATATTAAGTATAAAAGTGACAATGATGTCTTTGACAACAATCAAACGGGTTAAAAACCTTTCTAACGCGAGTAGAAAAGTGAAAGTAAAGAAAATTGTATAAATCATCTTAAGCTTATTGGCAGAATATGAAGATCATCGCAAGTATTTTTTGTTTGTTGGTAGTACTGTTTGTGCATGTTGAAGGACATGGTAGGCTATTAGATCCACCAGGTCGCTCAACTCGCTGGCGTACAAACAGTTCAGCGCCTGTAAATTATGATGATCATGGTTTATATTGTGGTGGATATGGCGTAAGTAAAACACGTATTTAGTCAAAAAACACTTTAAAAAAAAAAATTATTTTATTTCGGACAAAGCAACAAAACTTATGACAAAAAATTGGAAAATATTGAAAAAAAGTATTTTTTGAAGGGCGTTAAATATCCACGCTATGTTATTATTAAGTTTTGCTTAAAATATATAATAAAAAAGTCACCACAAACCGTTGAAAAATTCAAAAACCAATAACTATGTCGAAATTTCTATAAGTAACAGAATCATAAGAAATTCAAATAAAATCGAATCGTATCCAAATCATCAAATAGTTTAAAATGTGTCGAATTGTGCCAAAATTTGCAGAAAAAATCTGATAAATGTCGAATGGTATCGAAAAACTCGTTACGCTTTCCCTTTTTTCGGAAAAGTTTTACTGACCTACTCCCACTGAAGAACTTCCAACTTTAAACATGTTCAATATTTCTTTCTACAGACTCAGTGGAGCATCAATGGCGGTAAATGTGGTATATGCGGCGATGACTATGGAATTGCACCACCACGACCAAATGAACTAGGTGGCCGTTATGGTGAGGGTATTAGAGTCAAATATTATTATTATGAACGTACGGCAGATGTAACAGTAGAAATCACAGCAAATCATCTGGGGTACATTTATTTTAATCTCTGTAATATGGATCAACAAAGCACTGAAACTGAGGAATGTTATCTAGCGAATAGATTGAAATTGGCTGATGGTAGTGATAAACTCTATATTGGTACAACTACAGGACGTATAACAGCCACAGTAGTATTTCCGGAGGGCCTATCCTGCAATCATTGTGTTCTACGCTGGACATACAATGCTGGTGAGTTTGTTAGTCATATAATACAAATCATTGCAAAGGTTATTGGCATGCCAAGCTTGAGTTTTTCTTATATTAAACGTGAATTATCAAAAATATTGTCAACTAAGAAACAACTTTACTACACTTTTTTCTTATCCTTATGTGATAATAAGATGATTTTTTTTCTATTTTTTTTAGGTAACAATTCGGGTGATGCCCAAGAGAATTTCAAATCATGTGCTGATATATTTATTCGTGCTGCTACTAATAAAGCTTTAAGTGATGATGAACCACAAATTCCACTGGATGTATAATATGACAATCCCGAAATATATTGTAAAAAAAAAAGGTTTTCGGCATAGAGAGAAACAAAATTTTTTTTATAATTTTAATTTGAAGACAAAATACGAGTAGTTAATTTACATATCTTAGTTAATTTACATATATTTTATATATGTGTGTATGTAATATATCATAAATATATGGCTTAATGTAAATAAGTAATATCAATACCATTTACTTTTTTCTTTATTGGGTAAACACTAACTTTATCTTATTATTCTTATAGCATCTGCGATAGTTCAAACCTTCTCTATGGCTTAAAGAAATTTCCTTATGGTGTAAGTAAGCAACATTTTATTTCATTTTAGAGAGGATTTAATGAAGCAAAAACCCTTTTAAAGACTGTAAAATGCTCCTAAGCATATAAAAATTTTATGTGGATTCCATAAGATCTGTAGTGTTGGAGATATTGCCCATTCAGGGTGAAAAATTAAGATTAAAAATTAAGATTTGGTTTGGCGTTGGTACTTACATTAATAGGTTCCTACCTAAGAGTACCGCCTGCGGTCATGGTTCGGGTGTGAGCACCCCCTCGTAACTTTTGACAGAAAACAAATACGGCTGTTTTGACAAATGGTCAGCGCGTGTTATGACAGCACGGAGATTTGTGCATTTACCGGAGCAAACAGATGCATTTGTTTTATGCTGAGAAGAAAACAATTTATGAATAAATGAAGTCAACACAAAAGTTTTTTTCAATCATTTTCCAAGTGCTATAAATCGAAGTGAATCAATCGAAAAACTGAATGCAATCTATATTTATGCAGTAAATTTATTGTATTTTGTTATTCAAAACCGAATGCAACCAAAATGTTGACACAACACAATTGAGGCGTTGCGTGCAATAACGCCCCAAGTCGAAAAATGGCATTTCGAGATAATTCAATTTAAAGTTTTTAAATGCTGATAAAAAGAACAAACCATCATTTAAACCTTGGAAAACAAATTTATTCAATTAAACCTAATAAAATGAGTAAATAATTACCGCTAACACATAATACTAACGCATATTGACAGAATTATCGAAGAAGGAAAAACTTAAATTGCAGGGCGTTTTTGCATAAATCCATTTGACTATCACTGGAGTAACGTTAGCATTTTGCTTGGGAAACCGGCAAAACTGTTCCGATTTTAATGATTTTTTTTTTTTAAATGAGGGGAATGAAATATACTTTCATCGTAATTATTTATAAATGTGCATTTTTGTTTATTTCTTTAAAATTTTAATTTTATAAAATGCATGCATACATTGCATCTAAGTTTTGCACCTGGTAAATATTTTTTTTTTGTAAACGGTTATAGAGATTTTAACGAAATTTGTTACAATGTTTTATATTAGTATAATATTAAGACTGGGATAAATTCTAACCCTGTAGATACTCATAGAAAGGCGTAGCAAATTCTTTAAAATTAGAATTTATTGGGCAATATTTCGCAAATGGTGGCTCAGTTTGGTAGACAAATGCTGATTATAAATAGCGAAATGTGGATGGGATGGCAAGAGTGTCACACCCACTTTTAAAGGCTTGAATATTTTGATTCAATATTACACAAAAGCGGCGCTATGGATTTTAATGAATTTATAGAATATTGAAATCAAAAAAAATTTTCGAATTCTTGTCTTTTTTACTCTTTTGACTATAACTTATTTTAGATCAAAGATAGGAAAAGACAAAATTTAATAAAAAATAAGGAGATAAAGTTTCCTTTAAAATGCTTTATTGAAAAATTTCTTAGGCTACAAATTTATCGAAATATGGTCACTCAAACATAGCAATTTTTTTACCCAGCCGGAAAAATGGATTTAATTCAAAAGCAAGGTACCTTACGACAAAAAAGTATATAACGCAGAAAATGCTTGGAATCGTCCAAAAAATATGTGTGGATTTTTTCAGAATTTTTTTGAACATTTTATAATTTTTCAAAATTTGGCTATAAAAAAAATCTAAATAAAATCACACGTACTCTTTGGACAATTCTAAGCATTTTTTGCCATACATAATTTTTTCGCTCGGCACCTTGGTTTTGAGTAAAAACCTTTTTTTCCTACCGCGAACTGATTTATGCAAAAACGCCCCAAGTCGCACTACGCCCTTCTTGCACGCAACTCTTTAAACAGTATATATATATTGCTCTACAACATTCTGTGATCGTAGTTGGAAGTTGAAATTAAGTACACATATATTTGAGTTACCAAGCTTTTCAAAAAAGCGATGGGCGCAAAAACGCCCTAAGTCGACTTAGGGCGTTAATGCACGCAACGCCTCAATTGGTTCATTGCTTTTAAAGTAGCTGTCAAAGTCGAGTATGAGCCCCGAATTGGTTCGGGTGTGGGCATCCCTCTTTTTTTATTTAAAGCGTGTGTTTTACTAAAATATCGTAGTGGATGCCAAAATTACTAATCTTAATGGTATTTAAATGCCTTTTCACGTTTTTTTAGTGGAAAGGAAAGAACCAAAAGGTCCATTAAAGATATTGCAGAAGAAACTGATTCAAAAGTTGCTGGAAAAAATAAAAAAACTTAGGAACTAATTAAGGTGTTTTCATTAATTGTGTCTGTTAAAATCATGGTATCATGCCATTCGATTCAGAAGTTTTCGGCACCGCTGCTTTTGTTGTAGCTGTTGAGCAGAACACCGAAGCTACCACTGAGAATTAAATGAACAAGCTGCGACTCCGTAGAGCCATCGAATCGCAGCTGAAAAGCAATGCAAAGCGCGGTGTTGACTTCTTCGGAAGTTCTGCTCAATTTGAAGTAGAAAGAAGCGGTAAGGACAGTTAAGGAGGCGCCTAAGGCAGCCAAAGTAACGATAGCCAAACCTCCGGCAAAGCGCGCCAATAAATTTACGGCTGAACGCGCCATGACAGACAACTTAGCGTCATCGAGCGAGGACCAATACGACCTGGACTTTTGTACAATTTGTTTTAAGCTGTTACCGCGCTAATTGACCGCCAACAACTTTGTAAAATGTAACGAATGCAATCGGCCCGTTCATTTAAAGTGTGCTAACATGCAAGCCAGCTATTTAACTTGCATTCGTTGCACTTCAGATGATGAATATGTGTGAATCTATGTGTTCAAAATAAATTAATTTTGCATTTTTCTCCATTTGATTACGTTTTTTCATATTTTCTCATTTTTAGCCAATTTTCTAAGGGTGCCCACAACCGATCCAAAATTTTTTTTTTGTCAAAAATTAACACTTCACTATTTTTTTCATATAATTTTTCCAACTGACGAAATCTATTTACTTTTTTCACCAATAGTTAGCTAAGGTCTCTAGCTTTCCATTGATACTCATACAAGTATGTCTGCATAATATATGTGCATTTGGTCAAAAGTTATGAGTCGAAAACAAAACGGTGCCCACACCCGGTACTCTTCCCCTATTACACAGTCCTGCGTGTTTGAAAAAGTTAAAAAGTATGAAATGAGAGAAGTTGATTTTAATAGATTTTTGATCGCTAAATCCGAATATGACCTCTGATTTGCTCCTTCACGTCTGAAATTCGACTTATACTTAATTTAAAGTGCAAGAAACGCTATTTTCAGACAGGAATGCTGCAGGAATGATACCTCCGCCTACAAATTTAATTCACGTGCGTAACAAGCATCAGTGAAATCGGAACTTTAGGTATACCCTGGCTTTTTAATTTAACGTAGCAAAAACAAAAAAAATTTGACCGCTAGTGCACTACACCTCACAGGGACAAGATGGAGATGCCCTGTGCCCCGACTTAACCCACCCTACCGTGTGGACATGGGGCTGATTTTTCGGTCCACCCAATCTTAAGCCTACACCCTACATTTGACCAAAGTTAAAATTAAATTATTTTTCCATTTTTTTTTTTCTTTTCTTTTCTCTTTTATTTATAATTATTCATTTTTTTTTTTTTTTTGTTATTTAGTTCTAATTTAATTTAAATTTTTATATTTTTATGTTTTATGTTCATGGGCGCCCTTACAAAACTGTTATACACTTAAATATTTTATGTATTTCTTGTTTTTCTTGTTATTATAGTTATTGGTGTTTGTGGGTGTATGAATGTTTAAAATATGTATGTGTACATAATTATAAGATAAGAAAAAAAAACTAAACATTTTAAATAGAACTCATACAGAAAAAATTTTGCTGAGGATTTGAACGGCTAAACGCTAAATAAAAGTTGTTTGCGCTAAGTGTATTTATGTATGTATGTGTGTATTAGTTTTCTTTTGCCACAATTTCATATTTTCGTCTGTTCTTTTTTTTTTTATCATTAAAATAAATTTTTTTTTTTTGTTTTACAATTTTTTTTATAATTTTTTCTTTTAATTTTTATTTTACATATTTAACGTTGTATAAATATGTATTAAACGTATTTTACTTTTTTTTGTTTTTTTTTTAATTTTGTTTCTTCTAAATAAAAGTTAATGCGAGGGATCAGTGATCAGTTTTCATTTTGCATTCGTTTATTTTATTGGTGGTCTTACTTTTGTTGTGGTTATCGTTTTCCTCAGATAAATTGTATTTGTGTCCGTGTATTTGTGTATGTGCCATTTCTTCAATATGTATTAAATTTTCAGCTTCGGAACAATACTTATTCAATTCTCCAATTAATTGAGCCAATACTTCACTGCTGCTTTTGAGACCGAAATCGCGCATGTTTTCCCCGTATGAACTTGCGGCCAGCGGAGTCGCTCTTTTTTTAAAATGAATCTTTTTTTTTTTTTACGTACGATTCTTGAGCACTGTTTTAATTTGGTTTTTTTTTAATAAAATTTTATTTGTTTAAAGACTTTACCAAAAAACTGACATTTTGTCTTTTCGTACGAGTAGAGATCGAGACCGCGTTTTTTCTCAGCTTTTTTCCAACCACGCTAAAAACCAAAAAAAACCATGGCTGCCGGACCAAGTACCAACCTCACCAAAACAAAAAACAAAAAAAATCATTCAACCGCTACACCTTCTGAACCAAAAAAACACAAAAGCATACAACTAATGTTTTTTTGTGCTTCTGTGGGTTCAGAAGGTGCAATAGTTGCATGACTTTTTTGTTTGATGAAAAAAGTGAAGCGAAACTAAAAATGTATTTAATTGAATTGGTGCCATTACAAAACAGTTTTTCGAATCTATCCGATGCTTCAAAAACTGAAGGCACTAATTTCTTATGTCCTTTGCGTGAAAATGCCAAGTCTTTCATTAATTTTTAAGAAAAAAAGAAAAATCCAAAAGTTTACAACGTCCGCTCAAAATAGCCGATTTTTTCAAATTATCATATATAAAAACAAAATATTATTGTATCAAAATTGAATGTAAAGAAATACAAAGTTTTAAACCGTATTATCTCAAAGTTCTTGTTTTTTTTTTTTCCCAAGGCAGCAAAAGTTTAAATTTTAAATTAAAATTTAAAGGTTAGTTTTTTTTTTTATAAATTTTTCCAAAAAAAATTAATTAAATATTTTATATACTTTTTTTTTTCTCCAAATTAATTTAAAAAATAAAAAAAAAATCTGCAAAACAAAAAAAATTTTCGAAGTTTAACTTCGTACTTGCAACTCCTTAGCGAAATTTTGTACGAAAGGTTTTTTTTTTTTTTTTATACAAAAATTACGAAATTTTATTATGGTTTTGTTTCAAAAAAAAAATTCTTAATTTTTAATTTTGAACGCTAAGGTGTTACAAGAAAAAATTTATCAAATTTCAAATTATATTTATAAAACTTGGTCACATGTAGAGCGTAGCATTATTCTTTATTTTTCAAATAAAGGTATAGGTCACAAAAGGTCAAAAAGTGGGCTATTAAATGAAATTAAGTTTTTCCCCAAAGAAAAGATCAGAATGTGACAGTCATAAGGTATGCAATGCGGTCGATAAGCGCACAATAACGCAACTTAATCGCAAATCCAGTCTAATTGCACCACCTTACGTTCACACCCCAAATCCAATCCAAGAAAAAAAAATGAACAAAATTTTGAACTTTACTTTAAAAAAAAATTTTGAAAATTCAATCGTCTATTACAAAGTGCATTTATCACAAAAAGGAATAATTAACTTCACAAATCTTCGGCGGATCGATTCGAGTCAAGAAAAACTCCGAATACGATAATTACCTGCCTCAAATCATGCATAATTTATTCATGAAAACAAATTTTCAAATTTAAACAAAAACAAAAATGCGCTTTGTAACAGGAGTTCCGAGTTCAGAGAGGGTGTATCAAAAATTTTAATATAAAAATTGCATCTTTAGAAGATGAGACCTGAAATATTTAATTTTTGTAACAATAACAAAAATTACAAAAACTACCACAAGCCTTTCAGGCCCCACGTTGGGCGCCAAAATTTGTAATCGACCTAGTCGACTGGCGGTTGGAACACGGACCATTTACTGCAGCGGCCGCACGTGATTTGTGCCGATGCTAGCAGTTCGGTGAGGATGTTGGCTGGGTTCGCTGCTGCAGGAATGGTACCTCCGCCTGTCAAATTTAATTCACGTGCGTAACAAGCATCAGTGAAATCGGAACTTTAGGTATACCCTGGTTTTTTAATTTAACGTAGCAAAAACAAAAAAAAAAAGTTTGACCGCTTGTACACTACACCTCACAGGGACAAGATGGAGATGCCCTGTGCCCCGACTTAACCCACCCTACCGTGTGGACATGGGGCTGATTTTTCGGTCCACCCAACTAAAATGCCTACACCCTACACTGACCAAAGTTTAATGATTTACTCTTCCATTTGTGGTTTTATAATTCACTTTTTATTTATAAAAATTCATTTTTGGTTTTTATCTTAAGATTAAGTTTGAACTATGGTAAATCTTATGGGCGCCCTTACAAGTAGAATGTAAGTAAAAAAAAATAAATTTTAAAAGAATTGATCATAAAATTAAAAGAGAATAAAAAAAAAAAGGTTTCAAATAAAACATTTTTATGAAACAAATCCAGATCTAATTTTGGTTTTTTTTTTTTACATTTTTTTGTCTTAACTTTTTCTTTTATTATTTTCTTATATTTCTGCAGTTTTTGTAGCATGTAAACATTTTTTTACCTATTGAAAATGTTAAATTTCAATATTTATGTTAATTTTAACTCATTTATCCCTTTTTTATAATTAGATTAACTAGTATTTGCGCTTACACAAAAAGTTCTAAGAATATTTACTTTTAGTTTTGTTTCATTTAGTTAATATTCTTTTTTTACTTGTAAATTTTTATTATAAATTTTCTTATTTTTTTTTTAAGTGTATATTTAAAAAAAAATTTTACCTTTTAAAATCGTACCCTTTTGCTGTATTTCGTACCTAACCGTCTCTGTCGGTGTCTTACTGACGTTGCTGCACGACTGACGTTCGGCCGGTGTTGTCGAAATTCCCGGGGCGTTGGAGCACCAAATTCAAATGCGTTGTCTTAGCTCTGTCAATTTGATGACGTCGCACGAAATGGCAGTGAGTTCTGCTACGGGGCAACTATAGGAAGGTTACTTGTGCAACGAGATCGCACTAAACGCTTCAGATGACTTTTGCGTTTTTATCACGTTTTATGTTTCGGTTCTTTTTATTTAATTCCCCGTTTACTTTAATTTCTTTTAATAATCTTTTCTTTTCCGCAACTGTCTATTTTATATACCCGCGTAGCTTACACGAAAAAATCGGTTTTTCCTTTTTCGACGCCACACCAAAAAAAACAACTTTCCTCGGCGACCACGCTAACCAAAAAAAAGCATGGCTGCCGGACCAAGTGCCAACCTCACCAAAACAAAAAACAAACAAATCATTCAACCGCTACACCTTCTGAACCAAAAAAAAACAAAAGCATACAACTAATGCTCTTTGTACTTCTGTGGGTTCAGAAGGTGCAATAGTTGCATGACTTTTTTGTTTGATGAAACAAGTGAAGCGAAACTAAAAATGTATTTAATCAAATTGGTGCCATTACACTCTTTCTGTATAACCTGTATACCCTGTCTTAACTCTTTATAGCCCATCATCATGTTTAGAGTCAAATCTTGTATCATTTGCATCTGTTGGTTCTGCAGGTTACAATAAATATTTCTATTGTTTCGTTTTGTTCTTCGTTGAGAAACAAAATTAAAATTTGGACGTGGGGGTTATCTGATAATGCCCACTTTTCGAACAGTTTATGTTACGTCATGAACGCCCTTAACATATAAAATTTCATCAAAACAGCTTGTATACTTAGATTGCGAGATATTCGAGGGGCCTGTTTGTATTTTTTTAACGTAATCGCCATTTAAATATTTCGATAAATCCATCTTCAAAAACAGTCTTCAAAAACAGTCTTCAAAATCGGCTTTTTTGCAATTTTACAATTTCATTATTAACCGCATTTATTTTCTCCTCATTGCTGTTGAAGACTCTCCCTCTCAAATTTTTTTTATTTTTGGAAACAATCAGATCTGAAGAATAAGGTGCTGGACGAATTTCTTCGATGCCTGAAAGTGCAATAAAATCGGTCGTTTTTTCAACAGTGTGCGCTGGCGCATTATCATGATGTAGAAAGTAGCGGAGTAGCTCCTTTTTTGGCGTTTTCCCAATAAATTTTGGAAAACTTTTGGTAAATAGGTTTCAGTATACCACTTAGCAGTAACCGTCTGACCTTTTTCCAAAGAAATAGCAGCTACAAACTTTCTCTCTGGTAAAATAAACTGACATCATTACTTTTGTTGTTGATTTTTGTTGCTTTGCTTTATTTTGCACCTTCTGTGCTCCATACCATACATAGATTGTTGTTTGGTTTCAGGGTCGTACTTGTAAAACCATGCTTCTACACCTGTTACAGTTTTCTTGAAAGTTTTAGACTCTCCGTTTTTGAATTTTTCAAGAAAATACTTAGCAAAACGCACACGTTTCCCTTTTTCAGCATCACTTAAAATTTTAGGAACCCATCGTGCAGATTTCTTCGTGTATCCAAGATCATTTTTATACCCTACACCCAGGGTATATTCACTTTGTCCTTCCGCTTGTAACGCAGAGAAGGAGGCGTGGCAGGTATAGAAAAGTATATATATTCTTGATCAGCGTCACCTCCTGAGTCGATATAGCCATGTCCGTCTGTCTGGCTGGAAGGCTGGCTGGCTGGGTAGCTGGCTGGCTAGCTGGCTGGGTGGCTGGCTGTGTGTTGAAATATACTTTTTGGGAAAACTGAGCAAGATAATTCAATGAAATTTGGTACACTGCCTTCGCCATCAAAGTTAGCTCGGGGGATTGAAAATGAGCAAAATCGGCCAACGGGCACGCCTACCGCCCATACGAAAAATATATTCAAAATGCAATTTTAGGAGTATTTTTCACGACAATGCAACCACAATACACATAAGTACTACGAATTGTAAGCGCAAGCTCTGATAAGAAACTGAGCGAATTCGGAAAAGAGGGCGTGGCACCTCCCATATAAGCAAAAGCTTCAAAACGTTATACTGAAAGCGTTTTTTGAGATATTCGAACCAAATTTGACTCAGACACTAAAAATTATAAATGAAAGCTCTCAGCAAAAATTGGGTGAAATCAGAAAAGGGGGCGTGGTACCTCCCATATAAGCAAAAGTTTCAAAATGCTATACTGAAAAAGTTTTTTGAGATAATCCAACTAAATTTCACTCTGACACTAAAAACTATAAATGCAAGCTCTGAAAAAAAACTGAGTGTACTCGGAAAAGAGGGCGTGACACCTACCATATAAGCAAAATTTTCAAAATACTGCAGTGTAGGGTATTAATTTTTTGGCCGGGCCAAAATTTACACCCTTACTAGTTTAATATTCGTGATACAGCCCGGGTCACTCTTGGATCTTCGTCAATTTTAGACTTCACCAGCGCTACATTTGCATAATCAGTCGAAGATTTTGGGCGGCCTTCTCGTGGTTCGTCCTCCACAGAAAAATGACCTGTCTGGAATCTTCGAAATCACTTTGAAATAGTCACGAGGGATGGCGCATTAACTTAAATGCTATTTGGCATTCACTAAATATTTGTACAGGCTTGAGCTTACGTCGAAATCCAACAAGAATAGCAAACCGAATCTCTTGCTGCGTTGGCACTGGAATATCTGCTGACATTGTTTCACGAATTTTACGTTTTCTTCTCTCCATTTTGAACGATCTTTCTGAAAATTAGAATAATATATTGTAAGACTATAACAAATAGTAAGCAATTTTTTGATTTACTAAAAATTTATAACATGACACCTACTAAGAGAACTTTTGCTAGGCCCTTTTATATGGAGTTCAGACATACCCTTAGTTTTATGGAAAATAAGGATTCAATTGAAGAAAAGAGAAAAAGAACCGCTTGCCTAGAAAAATTATTCGTCAGGATCTTGACGTGATACAAAAAAAATCAAGCAGTGGGTCTCAAACCACCATAAACGACTATTAGGCGGAGGATAGAAAAGTATGGTTGGACATGATGGGAGATAAGGAAATGGACCAACATATATCGTGGAAACATCCATATTGGCGTTATTTTGGATCTCACATGCATAAGAATCTGAGCATAGTTGCTGGTACGTATACTCATGTTTTCTATTCTCAAGAACTTCTAGCTCTTGCACTATGTGCGAATTTTAGCAAGAGAACCATATTTTTTTCTATATGAAAAATAAGATTATGTTAGATTTTTATCGAGATTTTTCTTACTTTTCTTTATTAAATGTTTCTCTTCAATTTGTATAAATGGTGTATTTCCATACACGAACAAAATATTAATATTATCAGGAATGAATTTTAGCAAGGATTAAGCCAAATCGATTATTCATTGGCCCGGCAAATTTTGTCCATTAATGATGATAAATTTCCATTAAGTAGTAATCTCTATTATTCTGGAAATTTGTTAAAAATATAATAAGATATGAAGGATCCAAGTGCTTTGACACTTAAATTTAAAATTTTTACATAGATAAGTGGAAATCGATCTGTGCTGTGAGCAAATTTTTCATATCCTAGCCATATTCAAAAGCTTTTCCATATCATTGGGTTCCATTTAACTATAATCAGTTTATTTAATGATTTTCAATACTAAGTACTTGATTTCTGCCGACTTTTTCGAAATTTTTCGATTCTATGCGGTACATTTTATCTTTAATCAACTTGTTGGATTTTTCACATTTTATACATTTTTTCGTTACCATAAACGTTTTGGAAAATTTCAAAACTATTCTCTTATGCTGTCATTTTTCTACCTATATTATTCGATACTTTCGACTTTTATCAAATTTTTGTTGCTTCTCTATATTTAACCTAAATAAATTTATTGTTAATTTTGATTCGTCATCTCTGAACTAGAAATGTTTTTACTTAACATATTAAAATATATCACCAGAATACGAAAAATTAATTCTCCGAAATTCGCAAATTGGCAGTATAAAGTAATTGCTACAATTTCCTAAAAAAAAAAAAAATTACAGGCAAGTCAAATGTTTTTTTATAATTTAATGGGTCATAATCAAAAACGCATAAAGCAAATAGGAGATTTGTTTTCTAAACAATGGCAAGGCGATATCGTGTTAATTAAAGTTTTATGGAGAGTTTATATATATCTTTTAAATCTTATCTTTAGTTTATTAACATGAAATTAAAATCATTTTGATATCATGACATCGCTAACGATCATAATCACTGCATATTTAGTATAAAAGTGACAATGATACCTTCGACGACAATCAAACGGGTTGAAAATTTATCTATCGCGAGTAGAAAAGTGAAAGTGAAAGTTAAGAAAATTGCATAGATCGTCTTAGGTAGATTGTCAAAAAATGAAGACCATCGGTTGTATATTTTGTTTGTTCGTAGTCCTGTTTGTGTATGTTGAAGGACATGGTAGACTATTAGATCCACCAGGTCGTTCAACTCGCTGGCGTACTAACGGTTCAGCGCCTGTAAATTATGATGATCATAGTTTATATTGCGGTGGATTTGGCGTAAGTAGAAGAGTGCTCTATTCGGTCAGCATACGCTATCCAAAATTTTGCCCTTTAACCGTTTTCAATACTGTTCTTCCATTTGAGCAGTTGCATATTATGATCGGTTTTAAATATCTACAATAAAATTTCTTAAGAGGATGATTTGGTCAAAACGGATAATCTCCTCATATCGAAGTTTATTAAAATGAAAGTAGACCAAAAGCATAGACGAATCACTACAATTCTTTTGGTATCAATTTGTTTAAGAAAACAAAGAAAATTCAACAGAGTTTGAAAAGATTCAAATGATATCAAAACTATTCTCAAAGTGATAAGTCTAAAAGTTTCGAATTAAATAAAAAAAATTTAAAAAAATTGAATATTATCGAAAAATTTTGGAAATGGTCGAAATTTTGTTGATATTCGAAAAGTATCTAATTCAAAAGTGTTAGGTTAGACAAGTAGTCTAAAAAACAATAGTTCACGGGCAGACTTAGACTAAGCTATTTGCCTTTGTGATAACCTCAAAACATAGTTTGAA
This sequence comes from Calliopum simillimum, assembly GCA_951812925.1. NCBI lineage: Eukaryota > Metazoa > Arthropoda > Insecta > Diptera > Lauxaniidae > Calliopum > Calliopum simillimum. The sequence continues at coordinate 33,559,767 of OX638368.1, read as the reverse complement.
ACGGGCAATTTCACTTCTCACACAGCCACTTTGATTTTTTGATGAATAAGAAGAGATTTCAAAATCTTGGCGAAAAATTAGCATCCTCAAGCTAGCTTTCAGGGGTCAGAAAATTTTCAAAGTTGGTGAAAAAGTTACCCCCCAAACTTATAAAATCTATTTAGCAGAAAGCAGAACATTTACAGATTAGAAGTTACATACATATGTTACTTTTTTCCTGCTCCTTACATTAACAACTCCTGCAGAAGTCATTGTTTGGAGCACCCAGACGTTTGGCGTACTTACCAAAAAGAAAGTATCCTGCAAAGATTACAGCCATTCATCTTAACTCAGGCTTTCCCATAGCTATTAGGCTTTTCGACCTATTATGGCCAGATCTGGTGCATAATCATCTATGTTGGGTAGTTCGAGCACCTATAGTTCGCTAACTCTTATGAGTTATAAAGGGTAAAATTGAAGAATTGGTCTCAAAATTTACAAAATGTTATAAGGAAAAAGATCGAAATATACAGAGGATTTTAAAATAAAAAATTAAACGAAGTCCAAAACATTAACAGTTTATTATCTGGATAATTATCCAATCATCAACATGGGTACATTGAAGGGAACTCTATAGAGACGTTATTACACGACACCATCGTTTAGAGTCTTCAACAATATTTCTATTAGTGTGTTAAAAGACATGATCCTAGCAGAATAATTTCATCAATGGGTACGCCACAGGATTGTTATATCCCCACTACTTTGGGTTCTTATCGTAGATGATTTACTTCGAATCATAAGTCAACGGGTGTCAAAGTGGTATCTTATGCTGCTTGTGTCTGCTCGTGACTAAAATATTTTAAGTGATATCATGCCTTAAGCACTTAAAAACATAATACTTCGTATCAAAAAGTTCGGGTTGAGCAGTAATGCTCAGAAAATGGATCTTGTGGTATTCACAAATAAACATAAAATACCAAGTTCTCGACCTCCAACTCTTAACAGCGTTCGTTTGCTTCCTAACGACAGTGCCGAATATCTGGGTTAATCCTTGATAGAAAACTATCTTAGCAGCAGAAACTATCTTAGCACAGAAACCATGCATTGCTTTGCTTGGGGTTTTAAGCCAAAAGTAGTTTTATGGATGTATGAGGCTATCATTAGACCTATTCCGACTTGCAGAATTCTTGTCTGGTGAAACCTTTTTGGCAATCTTATTAAAAATTCAAAGTATGGTGTTCATAGGTGTAAACAGAGCTGAATATAAACACTGCGCGTTTTGTCGCTCTCGACGCTTTGCTTCATTTAAAGCTTTATTACATTTACACTATAGGAGTTGCAGCAAAAAGTGCTATCAGGTTGAATCAATTTGGTCCTTAGAAAAAGATTAAAGCAATCCCACTTTAACGTTCTCAACCAATATTCGAGTGAAAATACCTGAAAGGAAGGGTATACACTAGAAAGTATCACAAAAAAAAAGTTCGCTGTAAACCCCCAATTTTGAAAGCTTATCGGTTTTGATTTTTAAGGAAAATAAATATTTTTTTTTCGACCTCTAAATAATACGCTATTTGATTTTTTCGTATTGCTCCGCCATTTGACGTCCGATCATCATATATATATCGTTGTAAATGTCTTGATGGCTTTATGTCATTCATAAAAGTAATTTATATCAAATGTTTTTTTCGACTAATTGTGCTCAATATCTCAGTTTCTACCACCCTAAGGTGCCAAAGACACTTCATAAAATTGAAGCCCATAAAAAATTATAAAATTCATCTCTACAAAATTTCCTCAAATTGTTAAAATTGAAGAAGTTATAGTGAGTGCAAAACCTCAGCACAAAATATGAAAACCAGGATGTTTCAAAAACGAAAATCTCCCCCTAAAACTATTCAATATTCTTTTTTTTAACATTTGACATTTCAAACAGCTTGCAAATAAATAAAAAAATAATCCTGCATAGCTTTAGGGGGTGATTTTCGATTTTGAAATATCCTGTTTTTCATATTTCGTACTGAGGTAGATTTTAGATTCTCTATAACTTTTTCAATTTCAACAATATGAGGGAAATTCGTAGAGATAAATTTTATGATTTTTTATGGACTTCAATTCTATGAAGTGCCCTTGGCACCTTAAGCTGGTGGAAACTGAGATAATGAGTACAACTAGTTGAAAAAAAAAAACACGCCTTAAGATTGGAGCACACTGAAGAAAGAGTTCTTTGTAGAAGTTGCAAAAATCCTGACGTTAAGTGTCCATTTCTCTTTTCCTTTGTGAATGCCCAGCACTGGTAAACCGACGTTATATTTGATGTGCTCAAAAATTACTTTTCGAAACTCTTGAAGATACCGCTCAAAAGAGTCCCAAATTCTTTATGGAGCTTATGAAAATTTCGGAATGGTTCTTATATGTTGACAATTAAGTTATAAGCCGGGTATACAATAAGCCCAACTAATGGCACCTGTCATCTTCCGTGCTAAAGGCCGCTTTATACTATCCCACAAAGTATTACAACATGTCAGAAAAAAAGTATGATAGAATTTCATTATACTGTCAATTTTGTATTAATGTGGGGAGGAATGTCAAATTTCATGTATAGACTGTCAAAAAAAATCAAAACGCTTTTTCATTAGATTGTTTTTCTCTAGTTTAAACTATCACACATTGCTTGCAACGTGTCAATTTGGACATGTCTTTATACTTTGTGGGATAGTGTAAAGCGGCCTTAACCAAACCTATCTCAAAATATTGATTAGTATCGAAAAAATCAATATCAATTGCAACTCCTTAAGTCCTTAAGATTCACTTAATAAAAAAAATAATTACTTTTCAAATAAATTAAAATTTTTGTTTACAGAATCAGTATGGCACTTTTAACGGCAAATGTGGTCTATGCGGTGACGACTATGGAATAGTACCACCACGGCCAAATGAACTAGGTGGCCGTTACGGTGAGGGTATTCTAGTCAAATATTATTATGGACGTACAGCAGACGTAACAGTCCAAATTACAACAAATCACCTGGGATACATTTACTTTAATCTCTGTAACATGGACCAACAACCCACTGAAACTGAGGAATGTTATCAAGCAAATAGATTAAAATTGGCTGATGGCAATGATAAACTTGATATTGGATCAACTATGGGAGATATAACGACTACAATAGTATTTCCGGAGGGCTTAACATGCAGTCATTGTGTTCTTCGCTGGACCTATAAAGCTGGTGAGTTTCAACAACAACCGACTGTTAAGCCTTTACTTAATTGACTATTTATTAAATGAGCGGAAATTCGGGATTATTCGAAAAACTTTTGAATATTGGAAACGATACCGAAATTTAGAACCGTCCTGTTAAATCGGGCGGAACTAGACAACGCAGCTATTTTTGTAATAATATGATGTTATATTGCTTGTTTTCTATTTTTTATTTTTTTTTTTTAGGTAACAATTGGGGCACTTGTGATGATGGAAGTGGAGCCATGGGTTGTGGTGACCAAGAGAATTTTAAAGCATGTGCTGATATATATATTCGTGCTGCTGCTTATAAAGCTTTAAGTGATGATGAACCACAAATTCCACTTGATATATAATTTGACAATCCCGAAATTTGAAAAACAAATAAGATATTTACAAAAGAACTTTTTTATTATATTGTTTTGCAGATGTTATAAAATGTTTAACGTGTCATTGTTATGTCTTAATGCATAAAAGCTAAAAAATATATGAGTCAATATAATTTCCCTTATCAAGCAAGAATAAAATAAAGTCTTAACTTAATTTCATATATTTTATTATTTTTACATATTTTAGCCTCTTAAGGGTGATCCAATACGAGGTCCTTTTTCCAACTGAGTTGTTTTGACAGCTGTTATGTGTCAAATTGCTGGTATTCAATACGACTCAATCATGAATAGACTAAGAGCTGGTTCACACACACGACTTAATTATCGGGCGATAGTACAATTTATAGACAAGCAGAGGGACCGCAACTCACCGCTTGCCTACAAAATTACTATCGCCCGACAATTTAGTTTGTCGTGTGAACCAGCACTTACTCCTGAACAACGTTTATTAATTGTGGAAACTTACTACGAAAATCAGTCATTAGTTAGAGAATGTTATAATAGAGTCCTTTAGCATCATTTTGGTTGTTATGAGCGTCCAACTGAGCGCACTCTTCGTAACAGCATCACCAGATTTCGAAGCAATTTTACACTATTGGACATTCATCATTCAACATAGATCCTGTAATTTAGAGAATATTACTGCAGTAGTAGAGAGTGTTCGTAAAAATCATAAACAATCCATTCGTCACCGATCTCAGGCTTTGAGTATCTCTTATGAATCATTGTGGCGTATCTTGAGGCGTGATCTTGATCTGAAGACCTACATGATACAGCTCGTACAAGAATTGAAGCCGGCTGATATTGGTGTACGATTTAATTTCGGTTTATGGGCCTTACAACAACTTCAAATTGATCCATTATTTTATCGAAAAATTGTGCGTTTGAGCTTTTTGTATTTAAATATTCATTAGACTAACCCAAAAAAACTAAAGGTGTTCCGATCTTAGGTGCTCAGCACTCAAAATGTTCGGTAGGGTCTAGAAACTACGTATGTAAATTTTGGTAAAAAAATATTGAGATTTAGCACTCGCACAAGCTCGATAAGTAGCGCTGCCTTGACCGTACGAGAATGGGGTTCTTTCAGCCCGTTGAAATTGATAAAAAAGGATTGGAACAATTTTTTTTTCTATCCTACTTTATGTTTTCGAGGTCGCTGAAGATAATGGCATTGCCAGTTTTTGGAAAAGATTCCAAGATTTCAAAATATTTAAGATATCTCTCGAGAAACAAAAAAATTGAGATTTTTGTTAGATTAAATTGCCATTAATCGTAGGAAAATTTTTTATTTTTTTTTCTCGGACACTAGTCTTGTAGCCTAGATTGTGACGAGCAAAATGAGTGGTCGCACAATATTTTTTAACAAAATCTTCTCGAGATATCGGCCACAGACTGAACCGCCATCCTTCCGTATTGCCGGTCACTGGGGATATCTGCCGATTTTACGCTATTTTCATTGATTTTTGAGATCCTACCTTGTACTTTCGACGTCGCTGGAGATGCGGGAACATTTATTTTCACGATAAAATGCAAGTGTTTCAATACATTCAAGATATTCCTATGATAAATTTCCCTAGTGGGATTTCCAATGAAAAGCAGAACTAGCTCTAAAACCTCGACATAAATTTTCCGCGCATGATTCATCTGCAGCTAGTGATTGATGACCATCGCGGTTTTCTTCTGGAAAGGTGCCAATGTGTCCCAAATTTTTCAGTGGAATTTCAATTTCCACGGGTTGAAAGAACCCCATTCTCGTACGGTCAAGGCAGCGCTACTTATCGAGCTTGCGCGAGTGCTAAATCTCAATATTTTTTTACCAAAATTTACATACGCAGTTTTTAGACCCTACCGAACATTTTGAGTGCTGAGCACCTAAGATCGGAACACCTTTAGTTTTTTTGGGTCAGCCTCATATTCATATTCATTCTTTTTATTTGAACATATTTTCATTTAATTCTTAATAAATCATTGAATTCCATATTGAAATTTTGCCCTTTAAAATGAATTATTAATTAATAGAAAAAGTAACATTGTTCTTATGCAGTAATATCGTAAGTTCTCTCTAAATCTCTTTGCTATATGCAATAAAACTTAGTCTTGTACTAGCAACTGAACAAGCAAACGCGTTTTCTCTGCGTCCTCGTCCGGTCTAGTTTCAAAGGCGAATAAATACAGTCCACACCATATAAGTAGTCTCAACAATAATACGACATTGTATATAGCGGCAAAGTTCATTTCTGGTTGAACGACTACGTTAACAAGCAAAATTGCCGTGTTTGGGCCGATGAACAACCAGAAGTAATCCAAGAGCTTCCAATGTATCCCGATAAATGTACTGTTTGGTGTGGTTTTTGAACAGGAGGCATCATCGGATCGTATTTCTTTAAAAATGTGGATGGAGCCTGTATTACGGTCAATGGTACTCACTATAGAGCAATGATCAATGAATTTTTGTTGCCAAAAATTTAGGATATTAATGAAGCCGATCTCTGGTTTGAACAGGATGGCGCAACATTCCATACAGCTGGAGAAACAATCGCTTTATTGAGGGAAACGTTCGATCAAAACATCATCTCAAGAAATGCTCCTATTGACGCTTTGAAAACCAACATAACACGTGCCATACAATGAATACCGGCCGATATGCTCGAAAAGTTGTCGAAAATTCGACCCACAGAGATAGTCGTGGGCTATATTTGAACGAAATAATTTTTAAACACTGCGTTGCACACTGGTTCAAAATCCCTAAAAGCTGGCCAAAAGTCGAAATCATTAAAGTTTCGAGACGAAATTTTTTACCTGGGGGTTTTTGAGGTCGTTGATTACGCATTTGATGTTAGATTTTTAAAAAAGAAAATGGCGGATTCAAAATGGTGGACGAATCGCATAAATATTCAACCAAGTCCAACAAAAAAATTTACTCGGGGGTTTTTGGGGTCACTGATTACGAATCTGATGTTAGATTTTTAAAAAACAAAATGGCGGATTCGAAGAGGCAAAAAACATTACTTGCAAAATTTTTATTTCTAATTTAAAAATTTATTTCAAAACTTTAACTTAAATGGAGTTGTGTGCAACGGTAAATTAATCTTCATAAAAATGAGTTAAAGATTCCATTATCACGGAGTATAAGCTGTATAAAAATATAAAAATTTTTCCATTTCAGACGAGCAACACATATTGGCACTTGGTAAGCAATATGAGTTAAATTTTCCTATGGGTGCTTCAGAAAAATAGCGTCAAAGAAAAAGGGCAAAAAAGGGCACCTCAATTTTTTTATATGTGTTAGAAAAGGTTTCAATCTTCTTAAATCCAAAAAATCCTGGTGGTATGACGTGGTATAAATTATTTCTGGGCTTTTTTCATAACCATTGCATACTGATTTTGTGACATAATTTGATTTTAAGTTAATCATAATTACCGTTAAAGTATAAATTATAGCAAGTTTTGAAAATAGAGGTTCGATGGTATTCCCTTTTACGAAGAGATTCCATATTCAAACATTAAATTCGGTTCAGTTTTACAGTAACCACATAATTTTTACAGTGAACACTTAATTTTTACTTTTAACTAGCAGAATTTTGTGTCTGAGAAGCGTACTTTTGAAGGGATCCCAAGAGCATTGTAGGAATACCTGGATCTTTCTTACAAATTTTTTGAGGTCTATGAATATCTGTTAGACAATACGGTTCATAAAAAGTTAATTTATAAAAAACTTTTTTTTGACTTTTGTCCAGCTTTTAAGGATTTTGAACCAGTGTGCGTTGTAACAACCGAACTATCATTCCAAATAAAGATTTGCATCAATACATTTATTTTTATGTATTTTGTTTAGAAAATAAAGTAGGAACCTCTTATTGGATCACCATTTAATAATTTTTTACAACTTTATGTATTAAAGCTAAAAAAACACGGCTTGTATACATAAAGAGTGTGTCGAAAAATGTTATATGTTTATAAATCTATTCGCCTTTTCCGGGAATCCTGCCATTAACTATTTTACAGTTGTTTTCGTTATCTTTTTGGAGGAGCCGGTTCATTTACGCTTGAAGTCAGACATGTCCTGGGATAACTTTCCTATGTTCTTCAATTCTCTTTTCACTAGCGCCCAATATTTCTCCACAGGCCGGAGTTCTGTACAGTTGGGTGGGTTTGCCTCCCGTGGTACAAAATTTACATTATTATTTGCATACCACTCAAAGGCCTTTTTTCCATAGTGGCATGATGCTAAATTGAGCACGAAATATGTAGGCACTCTGTGCTGTTTTTGGAAAGGCAAAAGCCGTTTTCGAAGACACTACTCAATATACATTTCTGTATTTATCATTCCTGATGTCACAAACGCTTGGCTTCTTTTGCCACAACTGCAAATGGCTTGCCACACAAGAAACTTCTTAAAGAATTCTGTTTGCTTTTTTGTCCGGTATTGTTCCTGAATATTACTTTGTCCAACAACCACATAAAAATCTTGACCCGGAGGTTGTGAAAAGTCTGCCAGAATATAGGCTTCATCATCCACTGCACGTACATTTTTTGATAAAATTCGACCTCAATTCTTTAGCTCGTTTTTTTGCTTCTAAAATCTTTACCGCATTGCGATCTGGAACTTTCTGAACTTTATATGACTTCAGCCCAGTATTAGCTTTGGTTCTGCACACAAAAGAATCAGATCATATAATTACACGAGCTGCTTTTCTGACAGAAGTGTTCGGAACTGTTCGAAAGAGTTGTTCAACATCTTTTGCTTTACCAATATTTGTTGGACCTTTTTTTCTTCCTGCAATTAGCAGAGCAGCAAGATTGAAGTATATAAAGTTAGAAATCTACGAGCTGTTCTATGATATTTACAAAATGCAGACCACTTTTATGGATTCCTTTTGGTGTCGGCAAACAATAATATAAGTATCAGCCATAGTACATAGGAAGTAGTTTCTTTAAACTTTTTTTGTGTAGGAAATGACTCGATCTATCGATGAAAATTACTTCTAACTAAGGTATATGCCAGGGGTTGAAATAAGAAAAAATTATTGCTGCAGAATTTTTTTCGTTTTTATTTGCAATTTTTTATCAAGATTTTTTTAATAGCTTACTCATGTGATTAATATTAAATAACAGATATCACGGCAATGATTAAATTTAAAATTGAAAATTTATAGTGAAATTTTCTTCGAGTGCATCTTCATCTTTGCTATTTTCCATTTCTCTTGCATTTATTTAGCCCAGATCGGTGAGGTTAGACAATTAAAACAACGGTTATATGGGCATTTCTCAGAAACTTTTAACCTATATACTTACATTTGAATATCAAAAGTGTAAGTTGTAAGTAAGTTGATTTTTTGTGAATATTGGCCCACGCACATATTGTTCAAACATTAACAAGTATGTGGACTAAATTTTTTTATAGAAATATATGGAATTCGCGCTAATTTTGAGCTCGACGTGCTACCATGTAAAGAGTTTTTGAATAAGAGCGCTACAAAAGATTTTTTAAATAAAAAAAAAACGGTTTTGATATCAATGAAATTCCTTATTCCTGTGAAAGTACATTCGATGCCATTATGTATGGATTTCAATTTCTTTTGCATGGCCACCACGGGCACGCTTGCAGAAGTCCAGACGCTGAACCCAATTTTCGACAGTTTTCAAGCATGAATCGGCCGATACTGCTGCAATTTCGCGATCGATATTCGTACGAAGTTCATCAATCGTCGCTGGCTTGTTGGCATAGACCATAGACTTGACGTAGCCCCACAGGAAATAGTCTAACGGAGTCAAATCGCATGACTGATGCGGCCAATCGACTGGGCCATTTCGTGAGATAACACGTTCACCAAATTTGGTTTTCAATAAATTGATTGTGACATTCGCTGTGAGGCTTTTGGCGCCGTCCAGTTGAAACCTCATATCATCCAATTTGGGCCAAAAATATTCGGTTATCATTGAACGGTAGCGATTCCCATTCACAGTAACGTGCCGGTCTTGATCATCACGGAAGAAGTACGGCCCAATGACGCCACCGGCCCATAAACCGCACCAAACCGTAATTTTTTCGGGATGCAATGGTGACTCATGGAGTACGTGTGAAGCGCATATTTTGCTTATTGACGAAGCCATTCAGCCAGAAATGAGCCTCATCGCTGAAGATGACGTAGTTCTCTTAAAGTTGAGGCCACTGACTCCGAATTTCGGTAGTAAATTTTTATAATTTCTACTCGTTGTTGGCTCGTATATCTTTCCATGATGAAATAGCAAACCTTACTGAAGAGAAATGTCAAGAGAGCGGGAAAAAATATGGCGTCGTTTGCTATCCCTATCGGTCTACTTTTGTAAGCGTCCCTATTGAGAAACCCTTTACAAAGGTTACATTTGAATGTCAATAGCGTAAGTTGTAATTACTCAAAATAGTAATGATTTTTTGTGAATATTGGATTGAATATTCTGAAGTTATTACTGCAGAAATAAGGCATTACTGCAGCTTATTTCAATGCCTGGTATATTCCTTGATCTTGAATTTCGAGCTATAATTAGTGACCAACCTTACTACTAAGTATCTAAACAGAAGTTATAAAAAAATGCTGGAAATGTACAGATCATATAATCAGCAAAGACGAAAAGAGTAAAATAAACATATCAGAGCTTTGATAGAACCCCCAGGAAGGCAGAAGATAAGGAAAATTCAGAATATCGTAGCGCCGAATGATAGAAAATGATAAATCATAAATCGGTATGAACTGCTTCCAAAACGTTTAAAAAGCCATAAAAAGGCTCTACGCTTCTAAGTAGTTGTACACTGTATGTTCAGTGTTCTTAATGAATAAGCTCCTATAAAATATAAATTTTATCAAATTGGTGTAATACAATTTCAGATTCAAGACCTTACATATTAACAAAAACAAACTCACGGGCTCTCTTTTTATATATTGCAATTCCAGCTGAGTGCACTCAAACCCTAGTCAGAAAACTACTCAAAATTGAGACAAACGATTTGCTTTGATTAAAAAGCAACAAAAAATCTTGAAAGCACCAAAAATATGAAAAAATTTTTAATTTATTAATTTAAAATTCGTTTAGTACAAATAATGCCCTATCTTACATACTTCCATTAGCAAGCCCCTTCTCAGTATTTGTACATATATTTGAGTGTTCAAGTGCCTTAAATGTGCGGCGTTGTTTGCTCAAGTATGAAATTTTATTTTTGCTCAACAGATTTAAATTGATATGAAAGCGCTTCACGCCATAACGACTTTCAAATTTAAACTTTATACTTAAGACAACAATGGGATGAAACTCTTATTCATAATTTGAGTACACTGCCTTTATCCATACAACAAAAGTAACAGCAAACAAAACAATAATAACACCCAAAAATGGGTTACACTTTAAGGCCTTAGAATCGCAAATCGCTCTCAACGCTTAAAGGATTAAAAGCATTGAAACGAAAGCGCAGCAACTTGACGTCGTGCGCTGAATATTTGAGCATGAGAATTTGGTGATTTTAGCATACGAGTATGTGAGAATATGCCCAACAAGAAAAGAGGAAAGTCATTTGCGAAATTCATTCAGAGATCAAAAAGAGTCAGCTTAAACTTATTGAACGCTCGTCTGTTAGAGATGAGCAAACCAAGACCAAGACCAAGACCAAGACCAAGACCAAGACCAAGACCAAGACTAAGACTACGACCAAGACTAAGACCAAGGCCATAGCAGTCTTGGTCTTGTTCTTGTTCTTGCACATTGAGTCTTGGTCTTGGTTTTGATATTGAGTCTTGGTCTTGGTCTTAATAAAATTTTCACACATATTGAGTATTCAAAATTTCAAAATCATATTCCTCCAAAACAGTTGGGTTTTTAAGATTTTATCTTCAAAACGGGACTGAAAAGCAGTTTTGGTGTTTACGATTATCGTGTGCAAGACCATAGCAGTCTTGGTCTTGGTCTTGCAAAAATATCAGCGTCTTGGTATTGGTCTTGGTCTTGGTCTTTATCTCGCAAAATTACCAAGACCAAGAACAAGACTTAAGACTAAGACTAATTATGCTCATCACTATCGTCTGTACATGAATATGAATACGGAAAGCACAAAAGCTCATATGCCCGCGAGCATAGGCTTTGACTATTACTGTTATATATTTTATAGACTGTCAGCATACTGTTCAGTCACTCAGTTGTAGTTGAAACTTTTGTTTAGCAATATGAGTGTTCGTTTACTAGTCCAGACTTAAAGTTTGAGTTCGAAAAGCTTTCGTTTACTCATAAAACGAACAATATGAGTGTATAAGACTGCCAGCATATGGTAGACTGGGTCGAAATTTAGGTTCATCCTGAAACCGACTCAAAAAATACAGGGACTCTTAAAAACGATATCTGCATAATTCTATTTTTTATTTTGAGAAAAACCAATGGAGCACTTTTGACTCGACTGAAGGCCTATTTTGGCTAAAAAAACATGTATTTTGGTCATAACTTTTTCTTTCACCATGAAATGTATACCCAAGAGTACTTTAGAAATAAAGACTATGGTCTAACAAAAATATTGGCGCTTAAAAATTATTTTTTTTTATGGGGTTTAGATAATATTTGGTTCCAAAAATCACTATGAAAACGTGTGAAATTGTTTTTTATGGGAAGTTTTTCACTTTGAAAACCTGTAAAATCTTAAACTTAGTATTTTCTGGCAGGTTTTTCAGTCAAAAAGTGGTAAGATGACTTTCCTGTCGAAAAACTTTTTTTACTATGAAAACCTCTTTTATAGTTTTAATATAAATTTTTCCAGTTTTTCGGTTAAAAAGTGATTGAAAAACCTGTAGAATTTCCTGTTGAAAAATCTGGTTTTTACCATGGAAACCTGTAGTATTTTATGGCAAGTTTTTCCTGTTTTTTTTTGTTGAATAAGTGATTACATAACTGTTCTGGCAAAAACCCTGTTTTCTACTTTGAACACCTGTATTTTATAGCTAGTTTTTCGGTCAAAAAATTATTAAATAGTAACTATCCTGTCGATAATCTGTATTCACTTTGAAAGCCTGTCAAACCTGTCATATTGTTTCTAAATAAATTTTATCCTATTTTTTGACAAGTTTTTCCTGTTTTTCGGTAAAAAAGTGATGACTTTTCTTAGTTGCACATCTTTTTTCAATTTAATTGTAGCCAATTAAATAAAAAGATTTGACAAAACTTAACTAAGTTCTTCAATGCTATATTGATGATATGAACGAATTCCTACATGGTTGCAATGGTCATAGAAATTTTCAAATATAAAAAATTTAACAACGAAATAGTCCATCTTTCTTATCAGAAGCATATCTGACTAAACAAGCAGCATATAGCTAGATGCCTCTAAGCTGTTTGAAAGCCACAATAGCAAAAACAGCAGCATTCGATTACAGTGCGTACCAGACTATACGAGCAATACTTCCATAAGTGTGCAACCAATGCTAACTCAAAGCTTTAGCATAATTTTAGGCGTACGTAACACTTTCATGCCTTGAAGACTTATTTAACGCTGTTTTAACTAAAGTCAAATTAGGCCTTTTGGTTAACTCACACACGCACACGTATTCACAGTAGAGGGAAATGCATAAAATAATTGAAGGACAACACGAGCAGACTTCAATTTAAGGACGCATCGAATGCACAAATGCACACATGTGTATATACAAACGCACACCGATGCAAGGCAGTATCAACATGAATGCATCTCTCTCTCTCTCTATTAAATTGCTACAGTTAACAAGTGGGAAAAGGTAAATTTGAGCCAGAAATCCTGCGTAACTGTTCATGCAAGGGACTGACTACTACACACAAAGAACATGAGCAACATATGAAGCTTCCTGGTGTTGGTTGGTAAGTAAAGTACGGATAAATCGTAACTCGTTTAAGTTAAGTGAAAATTTCATACTACGCTACCTCAGCATCTGCATAATTTTAACCAAATTTGTTACAAGTCAACGTAAGCTGTGTGAGTGCACTTACCCGTGCACTCCCCCCCCTTCCCCATCCACATCTCATCCTACGAAGGTTGTTGTGACTTAATAATATTGCGAGAGTGTTGAAATTTGCATTCAGCTGCAAGGTAAAAATCTATTCTGGTTGTCTTAAAAACAAAGCAACAAAATCATCAACATTTTAGATTGAGATTTTGCAGATGATCACTCGCTTTTGTTTGTCTGGCAACTGGTAAAAATTAAATGAAGCTCCTTTTCTAGTGAACTGATTTTTCGTTAAGTTACAAAGACGATTTAATGACAGTAAGTAAGTTTCTGATTTAAACTTGCAACAATTTTTAGTCAGTTGTTGAATATGACTCAAACAACTAATGAAGGCTATTACATGGACGAACGAGATACATAACTATCAAAATTGTTAATGGTGTGTGCGGAGTCTTCATATCAAATCCTTAATTTTTTGGGCAAAAAACTCAATTCTTTGTCTACAAACCGCGAAAAAAAAAAAAATTCACAAAAATATTTAATATGCTACGTTTTGAAAAAATACTAGCATACTTTCATGCTCTACTCAATATCATGCGATATGTTTTGTCGCACAAATTTCAGAAAATCATAGCATACTTTCATGCTCTTCGTTGTTTGAAACTTCACAAAAACGTAGCGCGCTTTAAAGTCCAATTGTAATCGGGTGACATGTCTGAAATTTGAGATTTGACATTTTTTCTAAAATCGATGTAGGGTAGAAGAGCGAGGTTTCGACACATGGGAGCCTTCGTCAGTGCCAAATTTTGCGATTTCTATTCACACTAACTCCCGCGTGCAATACAAAAATTCTTACTCCTAATGGTACGCAGTTGTCATAAAAATTTCTCTGCGCAATTCGGCTCGGTTAATATAATATAAAATTTCCGTTTTTTTTTTTTGGGCAGATACTTAAATATATTATTACTGTTAATACTACATCTAAAAATTGCAAAATAAACCAAAGATAACTGAGAAATTTTGGAAATTTGGAAACAAGTACATATGGGAGGATTCGTCAAGTGTAAATGTGAGGATTTGACGACTGAAATTTATACATTTATGATTCAATTATTTTCCATGAATCTGACTTTTCACAAGATATGGAGTTCGGTACTAATGCCGATGTACAAATGGATATAGAATCACCCTGAATCCTGTCTTGAACTCGTTCAAGCTCTGACCTTCATGATCCGAATGATTTGCTAGATATGGTTCCGATTGAAGACGACATCCCTGATTTTCGTTCTCCCATTGTATCACCGGAAGGAATTCGTCTTTTACCATCTACATTCAAAAGGTTGAAGGTTTCAAAAGAAGCACACATATTCGTGCATAGTCTATGTGTATTCAAAATAACATGCATAATTGCATATGGAAGATATATGCACTTTCTTGTTAGGGTTTCAAAACCTCCCCCTTCTCCCCTACTTTTCTTTTTTTTTCACTATTTTTGTGACTTTTTTTTTGCGTATTCTCTACAAATATTGTGTTTTTGTTCCAAAAAAGTTTTAGCTCTACATATTAAAGTTTTCACCAGAGTCAAAATATTTTGTGAAAAGTCTAACAATAACCGAAAGAACATATTCCTATGGTCACCAGAAACATATTTTTTTGCACACCTCCTTAATAGAAGTAGTATGGAGGCGATGGCATTATATCAAACTACTTGTATGTATGTATGTATTCTCCTTTAACTCCTAGGAGGAGCATAGGGCCAATATGAAATCTCTCCATTTTTCACGATCCATTGCGATGACTTTGATCTCTTGCCACGATTTTCCCGATTCTTGGATTTCCTTTTCCAACGACCTTTTCCAGTTGGTTTTGGGTCTACCACGTCCTCTACTGCCTTGTGGATTCCACTCAAACTACTTACTTAGTTCCAAAGTCTTTAAAATATCTAAATTAAGAAGCACGCAAGCCTTGTCTAGAAAAAATTATCCATACGAAGTTCCATCATCGAACACAATACAAAATAAAACAGTTCAGATAGTCTGATAGGTTTAAAGACAAAATGCTAATAAACACATAAATTATTCTTCGCAACACCCTGTGGGGTATTAAAAAATAGAATGTAGTGATTTTGGCATATGGTAAACGGAAATGCTCAGAAGTATGCAAGTACCATTTGAGAAAAGAAGTAATCGTCGAAAACGAGAAGGTTCGTGAATAGTATCAAGTTCATTCTGCTTAGCTATTGCTAAAACCATTGAGAACCATTAATAGCAGATGGTTTATAAACTCAATCGTTTTGGGTTGAAGCGCAGCAATATTTTGATTGCAATGCAGCAAAGTAAGTGTAAAGGGTTTTCTAATAGGGACTTGACATCTTTTTTTTTGAATAAAATGTAAACCGTTTGAGATATTTCAAAAACTCGTTCTTATGGCCACCGCGGGCACATATGTAGTGGTCGATTCGTTGGACACAATTTTCGAAGACTCGGCAACACATATCGGCCGAAACGGCCGCTGTTTCGCGTTCAATGTTGGCTCTGAGCTCTTCCAACGTCGTCGGCTTATTGGCATAGACCAATAACTTGAGGTAGCCCCAAAGAAAATAGTCTAGAGGTGTTAAATCGTATAAACGAGGCGGCCAATCGACTGGCCCATTTCTTGAGATAACACGTTCATCAATCATTGTATGTATGTATGTATGTATTCTCCTTTAACTCCTAGGAGGAGCATAGGGCCAATATGAAATCTCTCCATTTTTCACGATCCCTTGCGATGACTTTGATCTCTTGCCACGATTTTCCCGGTTCTTGGATTTCCTTTTTCAACGATCTTTTCCAGTTGGTTCATTACTCTCCAATAAATCGATTGTATCGTATGCTGTATGGCTTGTGGCATCGTCCTGTTGAAACGACTTGTCGTCCAAGTCTATATCTTTCGATTCGGGCCAAAAATAATCGATGATCATCGCGCGATAACGATGGCCATTCACAGTAACGTGACGATCGTTATCGTCGACGAAAAAATATGGGTCCAATGACGCCACCGGTATGCAAACCGCACCAAACAGTTATTTTTTGTGGATGAAGTGGTGATTTATGAAGCACATGTGGATTTTCACCCGATTGACGAACCCATTGAGCCAAAAATGAGCTTCGTCACTGAAGATGATTTCGCGATGAAATTCATCAGCTTGGCGCATCTTTTCCAGAGCCCAATCGGTGAACATACGAGTTCGAACAAGTACGAACGTCGAGTTCCATTCATAAATGTTTTGATTGTACTTCAAAACGAGAAAAAAGTTTTTGAAATATCTCAAATGGTTTGCATTTCATTCAAAATAAAAGTTGTCAAGTCTCTATTGGAAAACCCTTTACATTTACTTTGCCTGCACTGCAATCAAACTATTGCTGCGCTTCAACCCAAAACGATTGAGTTTATAAACCATCTGCTATTAATGGTTCTCAATGGTTTTAGCAATAGCTAAGCAGAATGAACTTGATACTATTCACGAACCTTCCCGTTTTCGACGATTGATTCTTTTCTCAAATGGTACTTGCATACTTCTGAGCATTTCCGTTTACCATATGCCAAAATCACTACATTCTATTTTTTAATACCCCACAGGGGGTTGCGAAGAATAATTTATGTGTTTATTAGCATTTTGTCTATAAACCTATCAGACTATCTGAACTGTTTTATTTTGTATTGTGTTCGATGATGGAACTTCTTAAATTGTTTGCTTGAATTTTAAGTGCACCATGAGTTGACATCAATATGGTTATAATGAATTCCGTCTGAAAGTGTGCTATAAATTTATTGTAAACTTAAAATGCTAGTGCAACAGTGGTGGCACCAAAACAATGTATAACCAATGGATATTAACAATACTTAAAATTTGACGAAAACTTTTCATACCACTTAAGTTAATAAAACTAGAAGGGTTTTAAGTAAACCTAAATTAAACCAAAACTATAAAAAACTTTTTTTTATTCAAGCTTCTAAGTTAAAAAACAGTTTCAAAGACTCTTAAATTTATAAAGGTATAAAATATTGCTCAGAAAATGATAATAATAAAAACTTAATGCTCGTAGCAAAGTATTATACATATAAACTTTTGTCCAGATAAAAAAAAAACTTTACTTTAATTCCAATTTGATGATGCAGCTTACGTAAATCATCTTATGAAAAACTTTACTTTTATGAGTAGTTTTCATTTGACATTGAGATACTCGTACTTAATATGGCAGAGTATATGAAATTCTAACGCATCACAACTTCAGACCATCCATCATACATGCAAACACACTCACACGGGCATTATATTTATGTATTAATCGTTTAACCAGAACGTCGCCTACATAGCCAAAATTTTATCGCACTCCAGTTTTTGCAAACAAATTCCCAAACAACAGTTAAGTCGAAAAAATCCATAAAGGCGCCATCCTTCATCATTTTGACCTAACTTTAATGAAAACGAAAACTTTTTCTTACATATATATTTTTTTTTTTTTTTTTTCATCGAAAGTCCTAAAAATCATTTAGAGGTCGATGATAACATGATGTGAGTGTGTATTATCACGATGCAATGTATCTTATTTTGATACGAATTTTAGGCATTGCCTTCTAAGAGTTTGACCTTTGGACTGTGCAAGGTATTTCTTTATAAAAAAAAAGACTAATTAACAACTGCAAATAACGAATTCGTACCTAACCGTCTTTTTATACCCTACACCGAGGGTATATTCACTTTGTCCTTCCGTTTGCAACGCAGAGAAGGAGGCGTGGCAGATATAGAAAAGTATATACATATATTCTTGATCAGCGGCACCTCCTGAGTCGAAATAGCCATGTGCGTCTGTTTGTCTTGCTGGCGCCTGTGTGTGGAAATAAATTTTTTTGGAAAACTGAGCAAGATAATTCAATGAAATTTGGTACACTGCCACACCAAATATCACTCGGACACTAAGAACTATAAATGAAAGCTCTGAGATAAAACTGGGTGAACTCGGACAAGAGGGCGTGCCGCCTCCAGTATAAGCAAAATTTTCAAAATACTGCAGTGTAGGGTATTAGAGTAACTTCGGGTAATGTGATATAGGCGGGTAATGTGATATACCAGCATATTTCCTTAAATAAACAACTCTCGATAATGATTTTTTCGTCAACACCACAGTAACTGAAAAAGAAACGTGCTGCAAGTTTTTGAGCGCCCACCTTTATTTATTCTGCCTTCAGTGTGGTAAAATCGATTTAGCAGTGAAAAAAAAAATTATTTGCGCGTACTTTATGTTAGGATCTAGCCTAAACTGAAATTGATATCATAGCCGCAATAGTAAATTCTGCTAGTGGGTGAATAAGCCTAACCATAAATCAATTGAATTTTTTATTTGCTAGAGTGTGTTTTTCAAAAATAACCTGATTGCTTTGAAACTGAAATTCGGGTAATGTGATATAGTGCACTTCTGGCACCGAAAATATTTGATGATCCACTTGCACTGCAAAATGTTTGGCACGATGGTCTTTTGGCCCAAATCTAAAACGTTTTTCCTTATTAACAATTTGTTGGTCCAAGATTTTTATAAAAAGGTCACAGTTTTTAAGAAAAATGAGCTAAATCTATGTTAAAGCGATTTTAGTAATGTTTATCACTCCTTACCTGCAGTAAAAGTTCCACAACTAAAGTTTCTTCATAACACGATGATCTTTTTGCCGAAAATGCAATTTGTTGGGATATGGGATATAGTATATCACATTACCCGCCAATTTTGTTTTTTAACTTTTTTTGCCTTTTTTCAATTTTGTTGAAATAGCTTAAGATTGGCTGACGCTAAAGAACTCCAAAATCATAATATACTGCACAATACATCAATAAAACATAATACATAAAGTGATAGCAGCTACGCTTTGAAAACTACGAGTTATTTAAAAAACAAAAATGCCTATATCACATTACCCGAACTTACTATAAATGTTTGGCCAGGACAAAGGTTACACCCTTACTAGTTCTAATTTAATTTTGATCACGGTCGCACGGGACGTGTTTTATGGGACTTTTATCCCACTATACAAATTTTAAATTGAAAATCTTACAAATAAACAGGATTTACCAGTGTAAGTTGCTTCACCTTATCTATTAAAGTTGACGTGGCAATTTACATATCGGTGGACTTTTGACAAAACAACCTAACTTGAAATTGGCAACTTTTCAGTAGAGCTAAAAAACTACTTTGAGAATCATCAATTCTTTTTGTGTAGGAGTTGGAACATATGTACCCAGCCCAGCTAGCATTTAGAAGATTCATACGCAATTGTTATTGATGCGCGATTCCTATATGAGTCTTCCGGCGATTGTTGAAAGATCAAAATCGAAAAATTTTTTTTTGATTGCTGCGCGACTTTTCTACGAGTCTTCCGACGATTGTTAGAGGATCAAAACAAAAAAAAAAAAAAATTTTAATAATTTTTCTTCTTTGAAGTTTGTGTTTACAATTTATTCAATATTACAAAATAGTGTCGTTAATATGCGAGCATATACAAATGGTAAGCATACTATTTATAAAGTTATAATTTTCTACCCGATCAAAAAAACTTGTCAACTTCTTGTCATTGTATCAGAAATGTATATCAAAATGATATACAAAAAATGGATATCAGCGGCTGATACATTTTTGATATCATTGAAAAACATGTCAATTTTGTATCAGAAATGTATATCAAAATGATATCAAAAATTTATCAGCTGCTGATATGTCAAATTTTACGTTTTCGTTTGTGAATTTTATTTAAAGATAATTATAGAAGACGAACGCGCAGCCAATTTTAGTGAAGAATGAAATTAGTGAAAAGCACAAAAATATAATTGAGTGCAAAAAAACCGACACTCCATTCAGTTGCTGCATGCGGCCTGTGGTTGGGAAAACTAAAAGTATGGAAAACGGACGAGCAGCCATTTTTAGTAAGAAGTGAGTTTTGTCATGAAATTAGTGAAAAAGCAGAAAAAATATAATTGAGTACAAAAAAAAAACTAGTTGCCGACAATTAACCACAATATTGCAAAATTTGGCCATAATCTGCGTCACTTTAGTTATCAGACCCAAAATTGGTTGTCATTTTTGTATCAGAAATGTACAAAAATTGTATATCATTTTGATATCTTTTTTTGATATCATGGTGATATACAAAAAGCGTTACATTCCGTATATTACTGTGATATCCTTTTTTTATCAAAATTTTGTATGTCACTGACAAATTTTTGATATCATTTTGATATATTTTTGATATACTTTTTTTGATCGGGTTATTGATATATTAATCCGCATGTCTCCTAAGCATCGATAGCACTGAATAATTCAATTGAAAACTTAGCGATTTACGATGAAGGGCTTCAAAAGCACTCAATTGTAAGCAATTTTGTTTTTTGTTGTATAATTTAACTTTATCCTTCTATTAATAACGCATGAAAAGAGTCATATCAGCAATTAAAAAAAGTTACTTTTACAGAAAGATATTGATTGTTATTCTTCCACCATCAAAAATTTTCCCCTAAAAATTATCTCAAGGTTTTTTTCGTACGATTCGTCATTTAAGAGATGTATCAATACGTGATGAGCAAAAGCATTTTTGGTCTTAAGTCTTCGTTATGGTAATTTTTAAAACCATGATGCTGATGGGTGCTATGGTCTTGTATGTATGTATGTATTCTCCTTTAACTCCTAGGAGGAGCATAGGGCCAATATGAAATCTCTCCATTTGTCACGATCCCTTGCGATGACTTTGATCTCTTGCCACGATTTTCCCGATTCTTGGATTTCCTTTTCCAACGACCTTTTCCAGTTGGTTTTGGGTCTACCACGTCCTCTACTGCCTTGTGGATTCCACTCAAGGGCCTGGCGACAAACTTCGCTGTGTGGTTTCCGGAGAGTGTGACCAATCCATCCCCATTTGCGAAGCTTGATCTCGTTTGCTATAGCCTTCTGTTTGCATTTTTGATGTAGCTCGGCATTTATATAGTGCGAGGCCACCAAACCTTTAGTATACGCCTTAAGCATTTGTTGACGAATACTTGCAGCTTGTTCGTTTGTTGTTCAGTAACAATCCATGTTTCGCACCCATATAACAAAACCGGTCTATGGTCTTGGCCTTGATGAATATAGCAATCCCGATCAAGACTACTTTTCGGTCTTGGTAATCTTTAGTTAATGGATAATGTCAATGTCACACCCTATAGAGAACTTAAAAATCCAAATGCTTTGGAAAAAATGAGGCTCGGATACTGTTGTTGAGTATGGAAAATTTGTAATTTTTTGTAGTTTTTATATAAAGTTCTTTATTTGAACAATAAAAGTAATCGAATGACAAAATGAAAATTTTCAGAATACAATAAATACAAAACAACAATTGATACAATTCAATATAAAGTAGCAAGTGTATATACACAAAGTTAACATTAACAAATTACATTCTTTACTTCAACACCCCCACTAAAATTTAAATTTGTTAGTCCCATTTTGTTTCTGCATTCTAAAAAATTTTTGTAAGGTAGAGGTTTGGTACAAATATCCGCAATCATATCTTCAGTTCCAATATGCTTGATTGTGATGCACTTGTTATGTATTAGTTCCCTAATGTAATGATGTCTGATGTCTATATGCTTAGATCTTGCGTGGTACATACTATTATGTGCTAGGTCTGTTGCACTCTGACAGCAACATCCACGAACCTTGTTGTTTTTGAGTCAGTTCGCCATACAAGGCTTTCAACCAAACTACTTCTTGGCATGCAGCGGATATAGCCATATACTCTGCTTCTGTTTGTTGCCGTTTAGAATTCCAAGCTATGCAACTATTTTGAAATATAAAGGTGTACCCAGTGGTCGATCGTCGATTATCCAAATCATTTGCCCAATCGGCATCGGTAAATCCAGTTATCTCTCCATCCAACAGTTTTTTGAATTCCAGTTTATAATTCAGTGTTCCTTTTATATATCTAAATATACGCTTCACTGCTACCCAATGGGCATGGCTAGGATTTTGATTGTATCTGGATAACGCCCCCACTGCAAATGCGATATCTGGTCTGCTGATTTGTGCAGCGTACAACAAACTGCCAATTGCTTCCTGATACGGTACATTCTTCATCTCTTCAGAGTCTTCTTTACTAGTTGATAAATTTGCTGACAGCTTTTGATTTGCATCCATTTGGGGTATTTGCACTCTTGCAGTCCTCCATATGAAATTTAGAAAGGATATCTTGTAAATAACGTTCTTGGTCTATCCACAATTTTCCATTTCTCCTGTCCCGCGTGATTCTCATGCCTAGTATAAATTTCGCTTCTCCCATATCCTTCATTTTAAAATTATTTCTCAGATATATTTTAACACTTTCTTTATGTGAAGGATCATTAGAGAAAATTAATATGTCATCCACATATATTGCTATGTATGTCCTAGTTTTGTAATTTGTGAAATTGACAATAAGTTCGTATGTTCATCAGGAACATACAAAACTTCGCAAATTTTTATGCTATTTGTCGTATTTTTGCCAGTCAAAACATCTAACTTTGCATTACCAATCGAGTTTCCCTGCATTTCAGAACTATTTGCAGTAACGACTGCAAAAGTTGAGCAATTCATTAAATCTGTCAACATCGAAGCATCTTTACACATATGCGATGTTGCTCCTGAATCAAAAAACCAATCTCTGTCGCAACATGCCTTAGATACTAATGCTGAAAACATTGTAGATTCTTTACTTCTACTGTTTGTCGCTGAATATTGTTTTTTGTTTTTATTTTTCGGACAATTAGCTTTTATATGCCCATATTCCTGACAACCAAAACACCTAGGTCCCTTTCCAGTTAACTTAGAATTAGCAAATTTGTTTTTAAGTGGCTTACCAAGCATCGCGGTTGAATGACTAGAGTGTACCTGCATGTCCTGCAGCAGCTTCGTTTTTATATAATCGCCTGTGATAGCAACTCCTGAACTTTCAACGCCCATTATCATCGGCTCGTATTTTTCTGGAAGTCCTGCTAATAGAAGCGTTCCAATCCATTCTTCTGAAACCTTCAATCCAATTGACGATAATTTGTTTGCTGTTGTTACGATAACATTCACGAACTCTTCCATCGATGAGCAATCATCCATTCGTGTTGTAATAAGTTTTTTTAGTAGACTTACTCTTCTCATGAGTCCGGAATCTTGAAAAGCCTTTTCCAGATTTGCCCACACCTGCTTTGCAGTTACTGCTCCTTGAATATGTACATAGATTACTGGATCCACAAGCATAATTAACTTCGATCTAGCAGCTAAATTCTTCTTTAAATCAGCTTCTGTACCACTTACACATGTCCACAGCAAATTTCCAGTTGTCCCAATTTTCACGCCCCTTTAAGCGTTCAATCTGTGGCAAATTTGCAGATGACATCGCAGCTTCTTTTTAGTCTTTTTATAATTTACGTTTTAAAATTTAAATATTTGAGCCAAGCATTCCTGGGCCCATAACCTAATGTAGTTTTTATATAAAGTTCTTTATTTGAACAATAAAAGTAATCGAATGACAAAATGAAAATTTTCAGAATACAATAAATATAAAACAACAATTGATACAATTCAATATAAAGTAGCAAGTGTATATCGATACCTTAGAGCGCTATAGTCCTATCTCCATTTTTCCAATTGTTGGGAAATGCAAAAAGAAGATTTCAAACAGTGGTTATTTAGGACTGGCTGCTATTTTGGTATAACGAAATATGCAATATTTTTACCATTGGTATATTTTAACATAATTTAATGTTTTTAACCAATTTTATTAACTTCCAACAAAATCCCAGCCAATTTATAGTATGTCATTACTTTTGCCCTAGTATAGAATTCCACTACTATTGAAAAAAACGACGTATTTAGTACATATTTTGAATTTTTTCCACTAAAATGTCGTAAAAAGTCATGAAACGCGTGGAAAACACGAAAAAACGATTTTTTTTTTTTTCTTTTTTGAATTTTTGGTTCCGGCAAACAAGAGTGGAGCCTTGAGTGTAACCAAATTTGTTCACTACAATGTCGCAAAAAGTCATGAAACGCGAAGAAAACGCGAAAAAACGAAGAATTTTTTTTAAAAATGTGACTTCTTTGAATATTCAGTGGAGATAGGACAGTAGCGCTCTTGAAAAAATTACAGTTTGGAGATAGGATTTTTTTTAATTTTCGAATATTTTGGTGTTTTAGTGGTATTTTGACATCACACAGTTTTCCAAACTGTAAGAAGCCCACAATGATGCCATAACTGCAAAAATCTTAAAATCGCAAAAAGTGGAGATAGGACTATAGCGCTCTAAGGTATCGATATACACAAAGTTAACATTAACAAATTACATTCTTTACTTCAACAGTTTTCTTTAATTTTTAATCTCTAGCATCAAGACCAATACTATAATTGTGACCAAGACCACAATTTAGGTCCAAGATCAAGACTCAATATCAAAACCAAGGCGAAGACCATGACTTAATGTCCACAAACATATTGTTATAATGTCCCCTTGTTCATCGAATCCAAAGCGGTACGCCACGGCTAACTCGTCGTCTTTCAGGGGATCCTCAACCCGCCGCTTCAGACCGAGGGGAATAACAATAATTCCTACTTGGAAATACATCAAAGCAGAAATTTATTTCTATGCAAAAATCAAAAAACTAACTCAAACATCAAAACTATCTCATAATTTAAGTAACTCAAAAATCAAAATCCTCAAAATTTTAATCCGACACAAAAACGACTTTCCATAGTACCACCATACGAGTATGGGTATAGCTGATGTACCCCGCTGCGTCCCCACCCATCCTGTGTCACAACAACAAATAACTCATGACACCCACTGATGACCCCACACCAACCTCCCTTTTTACCAACCCATTACCAGCTTCGAATTCCTTTTATCTTTCAAAATTTAGCCACTCATTTCTTTTTTATTACTAAACTCTTCAAAAACAATAATCAGAATCCATTATCTAAATTCCAGAATTTTTTTTATATGGTATGTCGGCACCCGGATTTATAAAAGGACCCCAAAGGAATCACAACAAAAATCAAATCGGAAACAGCTGAAATCAAATTTATGTATGGTATATATATATATATAGATGTAATAAAAACAAGATTATTTAAAAATTAATATAAAAAAGATAAAATTATATTATAAAGAAATTGTATAGGTATAAAAAAATAAGAATATTTAATATAAATCCCAACCCAATTAACAAAAATAACTTTTACAATTAAACCCCAAATGATTTGTAAACGTATATACTAAAATCTAACTTTAATATTTAATAAATTGATTTTTAAAGAAAATTAAAAATTTTGTAACCTTATTTAATTTTATGGTATGCTTAAATAAAAAAAAACATGCAAAAAAAAAACTATTTAAATTTTAAGCGCTGATAATGATGCATATCCCTATTAAGAATCCTGAAAAATTCCAAATTCAATGGCCAAACACAAAAAAAATTGCCCTTTTCTTTTAAGTAAACCAAAACCTAAAGGAGCTCTCTTAGGGTCGTTACTTTTCCTTCTCTAAAATCAAATTTACATCAAACAAAATTCAAATTGACTAAAATCGCTCATCACTAGCGCCAAATATAAGTGCACATTAATTTTTAAAGTAAATTAAGTAAAGGAAGGAATAACTGCTTAAGTCGACTTAAGCAAAATAGGTTTGAGCTCCATTTTCCATTTCCATGGAAAGTTTACTTGATGGTGTGAAACTGATTGCATTGAGTTAAGAAAATGATTTCCATCAAATGACCATTATTATGGTACATAATGTGTATATTACTTTTGTCCTTTATTGACTTCCGCCATATGGAAATATATCTGTAGCAGGAAGGAAAAACTGCTTAAGTCGACTTAACCAAAATAGGTTTGAGCTGAATTTTCTAATAGTTCTGGGTAAAATCACTCTTTCGTTTTCATTATTATGATCTAAATAAACACTAACAAAACGCTCAAAAACGAAAGTACATTTGAACCCAGAACCCAGAAAAATGGAGCTCAAACCTATTTTCCTTAAGTCGACTAAGGGCCGGTTTCACAATGTACAGTTAAGATATTTTTAAACTAAAGCTTACTAACTTTATACTATGGGTATAAACTTTCCGTTAAATTATTTGGATTTCAATAAATTCCATTTTTTAACTTATGGTTAAATATTTATTGTAAATAAATAACAAATTTCCCCTTAAAATGTTTTAAAAAAATGTAAACATTTCAAATTTTTTCATATGACTTTCAAAAAATATTTGAATTTATTTTAATCTGCCAGTTAAATTTTAACTGAAAAAATTGTGCCAGTTAAAGTTAACTGAACGTTAGAGTTTATTTTCCGTCAGTTAATAAATAACTTTACATTGAGAAAACAATTTTATTCAAACTTACAGTTAAAGTTTCAGTTAAACGTTAACTGGATATTGTGAAAACAGCCCTTAAGCAGTTATTCTTTCCTTTACTTAAAAAATTAATGTGCACTTATATTTGGCGCTAGTGATGAGCTAACCATTCTTGTTTGTGGACATTTAGTCATGGTCTTCGCCTTGGTTTTGATATTGAGTCTTGATCTTTTAAAAATTACCATAACCAAGACTTAAGACCAAAACTGATTTTGCTCATCAAGTATTGATACATCTCTTAAATGACGAATCGTACGAAAAAAAACTAGGGATCATTTTTAGGGGAAAATAATTGCTGATATGACTCTTCCCATGCGTTATCAATAGAAGGACAAAGTTAAATAACACTGGTCTACACGATTTTCGACTGGAGCAACCAAATAGTGTTCCTGGAGTTATTTGGTGCGCTGAATTCGAATCTGCAATCGGTTTTTCTCTATCAGGTCAGGTTTTGGAGATAATCGACCTTTTTGATTTTTGAGGTTATATCTCCATTTTTTCGAACATATTTTGAGAAACCCAATATCGATCGAATATGTTTTTACACTATTATAGTGAAAAATTCTTAAACTTTCAACAAGTGTACCAATATCTAAGATCCGATTCAAATTGGCTGAGTTATAGCAATGAAAAGTTAATTTTTATAGTAGTTTTTTACACTTTTTCGTGTTTAAGCCAAATTAAACACGGTTTTTTTGCCAGTAGCTTATACAGATATATATTTTTTATATTTAGTTCAATATTTGGAGTTAAATTTTAGTAAAATATGATCATTTTTTAAAAAGTTATTAAGGTTTTAGTGAAATAAGACCATTTCGATTTTCATAGAAAACACAATTTATTTTTAGATTTTTGTTGAAAAAATTCATTTTTTCTATCAAAATCGAAATTGACTTATTTCACTAAAACCTTAATAACTTTTTAAAAAATGATCCGATTTTGCTAAAATTGAACTTCAAATATTTGCAATTAAATACACTATTGAACTAAAATATAAAAATATATATTTGTATAAGCTACTGGCAAAGAAACCGTGTTTAATTTGGCTTAAACACGAAAAAGTGTAAGAAACTACTATAAAAATTAACTTTTCGTTGCTATAACTCAGCCAATTTGAATCGGATCTTAGATATTGGTACACTTTTTGAAAGTTTAATAATAGTCTATAATAGTGTAAAAACATATTCGATCGAAATTGGGTTTCTCAAAATATGTTCGAAAAAATGGAGCTATAACCTCAAAAATCGAAAAGATCGATTATCTCCAAAACCTGACCTGATAGAGAAAAACCGATTGCAGATTCGAATTCAGCGCACCCAAATTACTTAAGAAACATTATCCTCTTTTCCAGTCGAAATTTTTTTCGAAATTTGTCGACTAGTGTAATAGAACAAAAATAATTTGCTTACAATTGTGTGCTTTTGAAGTCCATCATCGTTAATCGCTAAATTTACAATTGAATTATCCACACGGTGCTCTTGAACAGTCGATAGGTTTTTTGAATATGTGGATAAAATCTGTAAATGGGGTTTCATTTGTATTAGTTTAGTAGTCTGAAAAATGCAAACCCCGAAATCGTAGCTGATCATCCCCGCGAAATATCGCAAAAATAAGTACATATCCCATATAAAATAAAAAAAATTCAGAAATAAAAACGCAACAAACAAATACAAAAATAGTTATATTTTATGTATTTTGCACTGTTGAATCCGAATCCGGCCTTAAAATTGCTAAATCTCATACGGTTTTTAAGATATCTTAGCATAAACAAGGAAAAAATACCGTTTTTGCTATATTTTGCCGCTATATAACTATAGTATAGAACATTTGTACACAGAATTTGATACATTATCTGAAAGATCTAATCTTTATCTTTAAAACCGCATTTACATTACGTCAATAGCTTAATTTTTCTCCGAAATATCGTAGACTGAAATAAAGACAAAACACGTTTTTTGCACTTTTTTAACTTTTTAGGTTAGGATATCTCCGAGAAAAATAAAGATATCGACATTATTTGAATTAGGTTTAGAAGACTGATTAGAGCTTTTCATTTCTGCATCAGAATTTACGGATATATGTCCTGTTATATACCTCCAAAACACAGCAATAAAACATAGTATCGGCTTTTTTTCCTTGTTTAGGCTAAGATATCTCAAAAACCGTATGAGATACAGCATTTTTAATAAAATTGGAACAAGATATTTTTGTCAAATATTTTTTGATTTAAAAAAGAAGAAGTGCTTTTGTCAAACTTTTTTTTTCCCATTTAACCTGCATCTTATCTCAACTGAAGATCTTTTGTGAAGAAAAACATCCTTTTCTTATGTCGACTTAAGTTTTTTTGTGAAAAGCATTTGTAAAAGATTTTGTTATTGCAAATGCTTGAATTTTTTAACCTATTTAAGATAAGTTGTTTTGTCAAATGCATTTTGGAATAAAACATCGAGATAGGTTGATTTTCAATTCTATAGCTCTGCAACTACAAGTCGTAGAGATATGACGATCACACCAAAATAACTCGTATTTAAATTCTATATACATACATATCGTCCCCTTTCAGCCTTAACCACGTAACTACCACGTAACTACAAACTTTTTTTAATTTTGATTTTTTAACGGAAATTTGTCAGAGGCCTTCACATAACGTATTGACAAAGTTTTTCGAAGATTTAAAAAAATTGCAGTTACGTGGTTAAGGCTGAAAGGGGTCGATATATGACTAAAATCCTGAAAAATTGTCATATTTCGAGTTAGGTTGTTTGGTCAAAAGTCCACAGATATGTAGCAAATCTCATTATAAAGGGAAAAAACAAAGAAATTGAAATTTTTGCATGTGCTGTGTTTTTCTTGTAGCTGTGATTCTCGTCTAATCTATGCTAAAAGTTAAATAAAGTATGCTTGCAGAATTCTATAAGATGTCGGCAAAGTGTCTGATGAGGAATTGGCTAATTATAGTCAATTTTGACCTGTGGTGGGTCCCGAAACTAATAACGCAAACCAGCCTTCCGATACATTTTTTTGCTTTTTTTATTTATGTGTATTTTTGCCTTGTTTTCTGTGTTTTTATTGTTGTTTTACTCAAAAACACTGAACAGTAAGCTCCGACCATCAATGTATTTTCATTGTTGGTAGCTAATAATGTAAATCATCATCTGTTCCAAAAACTAAAAAACTCATTAGTTATGATTTTTTTTTTTTTTTTCAGAGGCGTGGCATCGCCTATTTTCCCAGCGAACGTTATTTGTCTTGGTGCTTTTTACATGTGTACAAAATCTTATCCATTAAATAGTTTCAGAGATATGATGATTAAATTTTTTGGCTCACGATTTACTTTTCTGCGAAATTACCCACATTTAATACATATGGCAGGAACGGGAAAACAGATGAACTGGTCTTAAAACTTACAAAACCATTCATAGATCTAAAAGTGTAAAAATGGCGTTTGGAGCAAGAGAGCATTCAGCTGATGACATGCATTGCTGAGTCAAATCCACTGGGACCTTAATTATCAAGGATTTTTGTTGAACCAACTTTTCTGTTTATTTGGATTTTGCACTTTGAAAAGTATGTTTATTAACAACCTTAGAAAAAGTTAAAGTAAGTTTAACAACTAAGGAAATGATACTTATGCTTACTTAACAACTATTAAAAATAACTATTTTCTATTACTACCTAGACCCAAATCACTACCCTTCCGTTCTTGGCACTAACTGTGGCTGCTGTTCGGCCATGCACAGTAAGGCCAATTTAATATCTGAACGTTTCTTAACGCTTTCATCGCGTAACACTTGGCACTCTTTGGTAAGTAAACGAATTTTGAAATTGGCAAATTTGAGCGCTTCCTCCTGTGAAAATTCCAAGTAGTATCCCTTGCCGATATCGACCAAAATCTTTTCACTCGATTGCACTTTCGCTTCCATGAAAATATTGCCACCAATATTCATTTGCGTTTTATAACCATCTGGAAGATTTTCATGCAATGTCTCCAAAGTGTTTTTCAGCTGTACAAATTCCATGATTTCTTCATTATACTTTTGAATATGATGCTCCAAAACTTTAAGTTCTTCTTTCAGGTAGTCATTGACGAAGGTTTCCAGTTTTTCCATAGAAAGTTGAGACATATTTTATGTTTGTTTTAATTTGCTTTGTTTTAGCGTTAATTCGTTCAGAGTTTTGCATCAATTTATAATAGCTGTCAAAAATCAGCTGGTTAGGCAAAAGTAGTTGTTTTAGGAAGTGTTCGAAATCACTTCGTGGTACTGCGCAGCAATCAGTGCTGCCACTTTTGAAAAATTTTCGGTGGCAAAATCGCGTACCAAAACGGCGAGCATCGCACAGTGCGAAATTTTCAGAGTCTAGCGGAACTTAATTCGTATCTCAGCACATAGAGCAGTTATAGTTATGAAACTTAATACTTGGATATATATTTAATTGGCAAAACACTATGCAAAAATTAAGGGGGATCAGACAAGGGGTTATTATACCCCCCATATATGAAAATGCTTAAAACGTTGTATTTCTGCTCCCATACCAGATATCGCTATGAAACTTGATAGATATAACCATTTTCTTATCAAAACACCATAAAAAATTAAGGGGGTAAGACAAAAGGTATTTGCTATTTCTTGCATTTTTATTCAGAAATTGTTCTGAATTTCGAGAGGACTCCCCCTACCTTTTTAGTATATTATAAACTAGCGTACGAATAGTTACCTTTAAACTATGGAGAGTGTCAGATGTTAGTGTTGGTGAGCCTATTTTTTCCAAAACAAAACCAACGATGGTGTCCGATGTCGGGTTTTCATGAAATTTCGGTGTTATGTAAAATTTCCAAAGACATTCTGGAAAAGGTTTAGTTAAAAAAAAAGATCGCAAAATATCGCAGAAGATGTTTTGTGTTTCCAGTAGAGGATAAATCTACCTTTCAAATTTTGTACGTTTCAAAATGGCAATTTGTGGTAACACCTTTTAAAGTATCCAATGAAGTTGAAAATGTAAATCTTATCCACTTCTTAAAAAGCACAATTTTCACAAACAAATCACATACGAGTAAGAAAAGATTTTGCAATATTTGAATGCCAACAAGTGAAAATTTTATTAAAAAATAAATGATAAAAATTTCGCGGCCTACTGACTTACCGTTTGAATGTACCACTCTATTAACTTTAACAAATCGAAAAGCTTTTAATAGGCAAAAAGTATGATTGAATTAGCAATGCAAGTTTCAGGTGCATTTAGCAGTTGTTTGGCAGGGTTTTTCACCAAACTGAGTATGAGGTTTTTGAGGTGGGATATTACGCAACTGAAATAATGAATAATCTTACGCATTTTATGCATTCCAAAAATTGAATAAAGTTCCGTTAAACTTCCCAAATTTCGCACTGTGCATCGTAGCAAAAGTTAAAAAGTAGTCCAATCTCCAAGTTTATTTTAAGTATATGTTATTTTGACACAGGATGCCTTTTCACGCAACAAATAACATGATCAAGCAACTATATAACAGCGTAGTGCATCAGTACGCGCTTAAATAACGTTTCAAAATATTCAAAATTTATAGCTTAAGGCAGTTCAAAATTTAAGTTTATTTTGTTTAGAGAAAATATTATTTTCTGCCTAGCACTTTCATCACATTATGACGCATGTTCTAAAATCCGATTCACTTCGGAATCGGAATGAAAGCAATCTTCAAGAGCTTCGCACTTCGATAATTAACATCAAATCGGATTTATGTTCCGGTAAATCGAAGAAGAACCATTAGCAAATTGTATTTGTTGAAATACAAATCCGATTCCATATTATTTATCGCAATGCAGAGCTCTTGAAGATTGCTTCAATTCCGTTTCCGAAGTGAATCGGATTTCAGAACATGTCTGTATTTCTTGAGTACCCCTCCAAGGCCATTTAACTATAATGACAAGATGCTAGGTCTGCCCAAAAAAAAGTGGAAACTTCATGCTTTCGTAGGAAAGGCTAAAATCCTTTTTCCAAGCATTCCTTAATATAGAATTCGGAGTTAACTGTTCCAATGGTTACAAAAGAATTGCTCCTTTTGCCATAACTGTAGTTTGCTTGCCAAACAAGAACCTACGAGGAAGTTTTGACTGCTTCTTTGACTTAAGCTTTTCGTCCACATTCTCCCGCGAATTGTAAATATAAATTTATATGTGATGGGACCAGAATTTGGACTAGTCGATTTCTCACATAGAGTAGTTTGTTTATTGGTGCTTGGTTATACTTTTGGGATATTTCTTAAATTTTGGCGTTATAAAATCACACTTTTTTTTTGTTGTATAGATAATATTCGGTTCCGAAAATCAGTCTTTTTGCGTTTTT
Organism: Calliopum simillimum; assembly: GCA_951812925.1. Taxonomy (NCBI): domain Eukaryota; kingdom Metazoa; phylum Arthropoda; class Insecta; order Diptera; family Lauxaniidae; genus Calliopum; species Calliopum simillimum. The sequence goes on along the minus strand of OX638368.1, from coordinate 33,526,454 downwards.
CAATTACGCGGTCGAGTAAATGATTTTTTACTCGAATGCAAGGAATCTTACGAAAATAGTGTTCATGGCATGATATGCTTAGAATCGCCCAAATTATCTGTTTTTCAGATTTTTTTGATACATAATAATATTGCAAAAATTGGTCAAAAAAAATTTAAATTTCCCAAAATTCTGAAAACAAACGATTTTAAGCATTTAATGCCTTACTATAGGGGAAGGTAACCGATTGTGGGCCGGGTTTCGTTTTTTGCCCGTAACTTGCATTCAAGTATACATTTTTCGGACTTATGGGTACTAATGGAAAGCTAGAGGCAGTAGGTAACCAAAAAAAAAAACAATTTTTCTATAGTTTTCCAACAAAAAATTTTTTTTAACAAATTTTGTAAAGAGTTTGTTTTTGGACAGAACAAATTTTATAACCGGTTGTGGGCCACCCTGAAAAATCCACTTCAAATGCAAAATTATGAAAAAAAAAAACCAGTAAAGTAAATATATATTGGGGGTTATCGTGAATCAAGATTCCCGGGGAATTTTCTCGGACTGCCGTGCGTTCTCTATTGCAGTTTAAGAAAATTCCCCGGGAATCTTGATTCACGATAACCCCCATTGTATTATCAAAATTTATTTATCAATGAAGCCTCTGGTGGCGAAAAAACATCAAGAAAATGCGACTTTTTCAAATTATTAATCATCCTCATCGGATTCGCAATTTGGCTTTCGGCCGCGATTTGATGATTTTTTGGGTGAAGCGGCTTGCCGATTACAAAAGGTGGCCCACAACCGGTAACGGCAACCATACATTAAGTGACTGGCAAAATTCTCGTGGCGAAAAATTTTGAGCAAAATCGATATAAAATCGGAAAATTTAACGCAAATACTGCATAAAAATGCATAGCACTCACCTCTTTGCAATATTTCACTTCGCTTTATCACACGCGCAAAATCTTCAGAAATTACTTTATTGAAAATTTCTTCGTACATTTTTTTTGTTTTGTTGTAGCTGCAGGTCAGATGCGTCCTTTCACTTCAGTGTTTGCACTAATACTGTCTATTGTCAATGTACACATAACCGCATACTCAGATCTGTCATATTTTATAAGCGTCAAAAAATACAAGGGGTGGCCCACAACCGGTGGCGGCCCACAGCCGGTTACCTTCCCCTACACATTTCTTTTCGTAAGATGCCCATAATTTTGAATAATTTTTTTGTATTTTTTGAAAAATTTTCTTAAAATTAAAAAATAAAAATTGCAAAATAATTTGAAAACTTGTTTCTATAATTTTTACAGCATACTTAGTTTGTAACAGAACTTATGGCACGACTAAGTACAAAAGGTTGAAGACAGTGTTATTGAATAAAATTTCAATAACACTGCACAACAAATAAAGGGCTTGTGATTATTGCACGGTAGTTGTTTGTCAATTCCAAAGGAAATTTCTGCATAGAATCCGAATCCGAGGACATCATTGGCTCATCAGCTCTAGATTCTGAGATATTTGAGGTTAAGATAACTACCACAGTTATTTTTAAGGTCAGGTGCCGACTGCACAAACCTTTTTTTTAAATAATTCATCAAGTAGTCCTACCCTTTTTCTTCAAAATGTGCTCTTGAAAAGTGTCGCACGATGCTTCCGTCAAAAGTTATGGTCGATTTAAGATGTCACCAGTTTATGGATATAGTAACTTTTGAAGAAACCATCGCACGATACTTTTCAAGAGCTCATTTTAAAGAGAAAGAGTAGACCTACGTGATTAATTAGGTACAAAACAATTGTACAGTGTACAATTTTTGGCTTGGAAGCAGCGTGAAATCGGTTAAGACATACGTTTCGTCGTCCATGATGCAGCATTCGAATTTTTGGAAAAAAATTAGTTTTTACGTGAACTTTGTGATGTCTGCATTCCAAAACTTATTAATAAAATATCAAATCAGAAATATTTTGACAAATAAAATATTGCTTGTTTACACATTCAATATATGCATGTGTTAGTGAAATTACAGTTCGCAAGCGATTCGCTTTGGGTACGCAATTTGCGATCCGTAAATTTTTCTTATAGGGATATACCTAAAAAGAAAATTGTAATTATTCTTAAAAACTTCGTTCTTTAAATTCAAATGTATGCTAAAGTCGAAACCAGTAGCTAGTTTTTTGATAAAAATGCAATCGGCTGTTATTATTAAGTGATTTTCAGTAACTTAATTGTTTCAAGATACAGAATAAGGAAAATTAACTTCTCGTTTTTTTGTAATAAAATGCTTGAACTTTGTCATATTAATTTGCATTAAACATTTTTTAAAATGTTGTATATGACTTGGAAAACACAAATAGCTTAAGTTGACAAATTTCTTTAGCTGCTTTGACTTAAAGGAAACTGTAATCAAATTTAAGTAAAAACTATTAGCCAATGACATCCAAAATGAGAATATTTTAAAGTACGTTTTTATTCGTACTTTTTTTGGTTAATTAGGTACAGTCAACGAAAGATGTTTCGTTAAAAAAAGACATTTACAGCACGCCGGCGTTTCATTAAAACGAACGAACTGCGAAAAATAACCAAAACGGCAGCCCTGTTGTAAAAATTAACGAAATCACAGATGAAATTTCGTTGGTTGCATCCCTTTTTCTCCAATGCATAAATGCAAAAAAAAAGGAGTACAACGAAATTTCATCTGTGATTTCGTTAATTTTTACAATCAGCGTTGCCGTTTTGGTTATTTTTAGCCAAAAGTGGGTTATTTTTATTGAAGCGTTTTGGTTTTGACTACAAGGCTATTTTATTTATAACTTAGCTGTTTTTTTCTGTCCTTCTAAAATGAGTTTTGTGTGCTATCTCCTTCTTAGTTCGTTTTACTTTATTCTGCTTTTCGTTTCCACACAACTTCCCTCCGCTTACCAAAGCAATCGGTAAAAATGTGGGGCCACTATTAAACACAGCTAATGACAGCTAACATTCAGTGTATACTCAGGGAAAAATGCGTATGTAAAATCAACTGCTTTATTGTCGATTTACTGTAACCATTAATTTGGTAACTTCACTGTAAATACGACAGCATGTACATCAGTACATGGCTAGGTATTGTTCTTCTTTTCATATGCATTCTATATATTTAGCGCGTCACAAGTGTCGCAATTCTTGCAAAGTTCAAAGAAAACGTGTGTGAGTGGTGCCGAACAAAAAAAGTAAAATGGATAATATCGAAGAGTACGAGGACGCTGAATACCTAACCATTGAAGAAGAAACCGATCTGGATGATGAACTTCTGGAACTTTTGAAAGTTTTGAAATTGTAAAATTTGTTTGCCACATTGGAATGTAGGTACATTTGTAATTTGTGAAATAATCATACACACATACATTCATATAGCATCAAAAAATTGATAGCGTCGTCGCTTCGTGTTCATGTTATATTTTTTTTTTTATTCTGTAGATTCTGTGGATCATATCGATACCTTAGAGTGCTATAGTCCTATCTCCATTTTTCCAATTGTTCGAAAATGCAAAAAGAAGATATCAAACAGTTATTATTTAGAATTGGCTGCTATTTTGATATAGCGATACATGCAATAATTTTACCTATAGTATATTTTAACATAATTTAATCTTTTTAATCAATTTTATTAATTTCTAACGAAATCCCAGCCAATTTATAGTATGTCATTACTTTTGCCCTTATATAGAATTCCACTACTATTAAAATAAACGACACATTTAGTACATTTTTGACTTTTTTCCACTAAAATGTCGTAAAAAGTCATGAAACGCGTAGAAAACACGAAAAAAACGAATTTTTATTTTTTTTTTATTTTTGGTTCCGACAAGCAAGAGTGGACCCTTGGGTGTAACCAAATTTGTTCACTAAAATGTCGCAAAAAGTCATGAAACGCGAAGAAAACGCGAAAAAACGAAGAATTTTTTTTAAAAATGTGGTTTATTTGAATATTCAGTGGAGATAAGACAGTAGCGTTGTTCAAAAAATTACAAATTCGAGATAGGGTTTTTTTTAATTATCGAATATTTTGGTATTTAAGTGGTATTTTGGCATCACATAGTTTTCCACACCATAAAGAAGCCCACAATAATGCCATAAGTGCAAAAATCTCAAAATCGCAAAAAGTGGAGATAGGACTATAGCCCTCTAAGGTATCGATATGTATGTAAAAAATTTGTCAACTTACGAGCTTTAAATAAAATTTTTAAAAGTATAACAGTGTAACAATTATTTCAAAAGGAAACCAAAATAAATACAAAATCAAAAGTAAATATTACTTATGAGCTTTAAATAAAATTTTTAAAAGTATAACAGTGTAACAATTATTTCAAAAGGAAACCAAAATAAATACAAAATCAAAAGTAAATATTACTTGATTTGAATGCTAATCACTGTCAAAAAATCAATAGTTTTTCACAGTTAATTCAAGTAATTTCGCCCTTGGCTCTAAATCGTTACTGATATCTATTGAATCAGCATTGAAAGTTATCGTTTTTTCCCTGAGTGTAGTATGGCAACATCAGCAGTCTACTTTGTGCTTAATAATTAAGCACTTTAGTTGTTGCTTTGTCGTCTAAAATACAGCTTTTGTTTGTTTACATATTCAATGTTTAAATGTGTTAGCGAAATCGGAGTTCGTAAGCGATTCGCTTTGGGTACGCAATTTACGAACCATACATTTTTCTTGGAGGAACATGCACATAATAATCATTATTTGTAAAAATTTTCTTTTTGTGTGTCAACTCACAACTTTTTGTTCATTCGTATTTTAACGGTTTTTTGTCATTTTTTCAAAACCGTTCTAACCATTTCTTTAAAAACTCACCAACATATGTGGAATTTGATAGGATTTCTTAATATAAAATAATCTGAGAGGGGTGTTGATATCGTTTTTTTTTGAATTCTCAGAACAGCAACGTGTCTGATTTTCGATTCTTCTTGTTTTGCTTTTTACTTATGAATTGGCAATGGTGGCACTTTGATGAACTTTGGTTAGGCAGAATTGTGCACCAAACCGTTCGTAGTATTGAGGTGACGATGTATTTTGGGCTATTTTTATTATGTATTTAGGGTTAAAAAAAATGCTGGCTGTGGCAACGTTGTTTACAATCTGAATTTAGTTGTGTTGAGTTTGGGAACGGTGAGGACGTTGTGACGGAATTTTGCTGCCATTGAAAATATTTCAATTGGGATAGAAGCAACGAAAATTGTAATACTTTTGCAAAGAAAAATCATAATTTTTTCATCAAATGTGTACAAATTTCTGGAGTATTTTCAATAATCAAAGATCACAAGAAAAGTGCATCTTCTTAAAAGTGTTCTCTGTGCTTTTCCAATTTAAATGAAAAATCGAATTTAGAGTGAAAAAATTTTCCCAATCACGGTTCGGGTGTGTATTGTGGAAAATCGTAAAAGAAAAAAAGAAATGACAAAAAATTCTTGCGCGAAGAATAGAAATAAAAGAGGAAAATGAATAAAGAGCAAAACGCGAATGCGTGTGATATAGAAAATTGTAAAACGTGAAAGTACAAAATGTGAACGAACGACAAAAGCAACGACGACGAGTGTGAAAAGAAAAAAAAAAATTGGAAAATTTTCATTTTCCTCAATGAATGAAAATCTTTTGCTGCACTGAAAGCAGCGAAAATAGTAAAAAAAGATAAAATTGGAAGTTGCGCAAACCTAAAAAAAAAACCGATCAAAAGACGTCTCTTCACTTGGTGTGAAAAAACTTGAGAAAAATTGTTGAAAAAATAATTTTTAAATTTAGTTTTGTTGGAAATTTAATCAATAAAATGTGCAAAACTTGAAATCTACACAAAACAGCAATGTAAAATTGTTTTCGAGGATCCACTAAATACGTACTCTCTGTGAGTTCGGAGTTTGAAAAGCAGCAACTTTATGTAAGTTTTTATAAAATACATAGTTTTATAATAAATATGCACTGTGATGTTTTTTTTTTTATTAAATATCCAATTCGAATTTTTCATTCATTCCTTTATGCTGTCATTCATTGTTATGATGAATGTTAGAAAGAGCCAACTATAGTTGCCACAATTTTTTTCTTGAACAAATTGTTTTGTTGTTGTTCTTAACTTCGTTTCCAGCAGCAAGAATACCTATCAAAAATAGTCACGGATTTTTCTGCGTGAACCCATACATATCTCCAAAGATTGTTTTTTACCCCCTAAAAGGGCCTTTAAAATAATAACAACAACAAAAAAGAGTATCGGCAATATTTGGTTCCAGAGGTATAGTCATCGGAAGATCCGGATATATCTGTTATGAAAACCGTTATAAGTTGGGAACCCCTAAATGGATTTTGAATATATTGCTGTCATATGAAAGGTATTTTAAGACCCTATAAAAATGTATTGCACAAATTTTTAATCAGATACAGTTTTCGAGATATGACAATTTTACTAAACTATGAACAACAATACAACAATAATAAAAAGACAACAACAACAATATTAAAAAGACAACAACAATATTACAACAACAATATTACAATAATCACAACAATATTACAACAACAACAATATTGCAACAACAAAAATATTACAACACCCAAAATTACTTTTGATTTTAAAAACATCAAAATTTTTAATGTAAAATGGGTCACAAAATATAAATTCGAATGTTGATGTATGAAGCTTGAATGTAAAAAAATAGCTATTAAAATTGTTATTAAAAATTTCGCGCGAAACTTTTGAAATGATTTCTGTGGACTTTTGACAAAACAACCTTACTCGAAATAAGACAATTTTGCAGGATTTTAATCATATAAATAAAATTTATACACGCTTTTTTCGGTGTAATCGCCATATCTCTATGACTTAGTTACAGAGATATTGAATCGAAAATCAACCTATCTCGATGTTTTATTCCAAATTAAGTTTGGCAAAACAACTTATCTCAAATAGGTTAAAAAATTCCAGCATTTGCAATATTAAAAACTTAGTATTCATGTATAATAAAAAACTTTACATTTGTTCAAACTCCTACACAAAAAGAATTGAGAAGCATCAAAGTAGTTTTTTAGCTCTCCTGAAAAGTTGACAATTTCGAGTAAGGTTGTTTTGTTAAAAGTCCACAGATTTTTAAACAAATTCTCAAATTTTGTAATGATAAGCATGATACAATAATTACAAGGTGAACGTATAGCTATGAAAAAAGAAATTGCACGATTGAGTTTATTTAAAAAAAAATTTATTTTATTTAGTATGTCGAATGAATATGTTTGGATTATTGAAGTAAAAATTAATTTGAAGTTCATAGGCTTAAAAAACCACAAACTTAAAATATTTTCCTTCATTTAGCTCTGTTCAAGCCATTTAAGCGTTTGAAGATGCAGAAACATCTGGAAAAAGAAATAGCACACTTGTGAAGTCCTGTGAAAAAGGAAAGCAACCATATTGAATGACTTGCTTGAAACACCTTGTAATTACTTATAACGTTAGTATTTCGTGGTGTGTGTACGATTTTGGATTGTTTCGCGACATCTACGAGGCAAGCCCTCCACAAGTTTTTGGCATCTGCTCTTTGGACTGGAATACCAAGCTTCTGAATTCTTGCCCAAAGTTCTTCCAAATTTTTATTGTTTTTCTACTCAATAATATTTTTCATATAATAACAAAGATTCTCTATAGGGTTTGGATCAGGTCTTTGAGCTGGCCAGTCTAAAACATGAATTTTTTCGGCCCCAACCCAGTTTTTCACTAATTTAGCTGAATACGTTGGATCATTATCCTGCATAAAAATGCAATTAACTGACGTGGAATCAAATGAAAATGGCTCCATCGTATAACAAAAAAAAATACAATTAAAAAAAAACATACGTATTTTCTATTTAGTTCAAATCTTGCTTAAATTATGGGACACCATGATACAATAATTTTAAGGTAAACCCAGTTATAAAACATGCCTCTTTGCTGTCTTCATTGATTGTCAAATCATATGTGATTGTTGTTTTTTTTTTTTTTGCTGGCTTCATGGAATGTCAAATATATTTGGTTGTTATTTTGTTGTTGGTGTCTCTAAAATTTTGACAAGCTGCTATAACTAACCTTTTATAATCAAATCATGTGATACCAAAATAAAATTTATTTAATTACGAGATAGAAGTTTGTAAATCTTGCAAAAAATCGTAAAAAAACAACAAAAGCCAAATCTAAGATTTTAATTTATTCTTTTAAAGAAAAATCATAAATTCATCTTTAAGCCGCCCGTACAATCTGTTAGTCGATCTGTCAAATCGAGAACAAAAGTTAACCCATAACATTTTAAAATTTTTGTTGTTCCGTGAACTTTGGTTAAAACTGTTGGTGTCATTAAGCTAAAAAAAAAATCGCTTGGCCTAGCCCAACATTTGATTAATCTTCGACATTTGTTGTTGTGTATTTATATGATACCACCGTGACAGTGTCTCTTGCCATGCGTCATTACTATGCAATATTTTGTAACGGACATCACCCTCTCTCATTTTCCTCACTCATTTTCCTCACTCATTTTCCTCACTCATTTTTCTCACTTTTGATTTGTGACAGCAAAAGAAAAAAAAAATTTTAACTGAAAAAAAAAAAACCGTGGTGTGCTTAAAAGGCATTTCATTGCGTTGCATATGATGCGCATAAATGCGGCAAACCGAAAAATGAGAGGGATCACAAGTAGCTTCAAAGCCAGGGATGCAAAGTTAATAATTAAATTAAGATATTGAATCACTAGAACGCTCATTATCAAATCACTTAACATTTACAGAAAGAAATGTAAGTGTGAACGGTGGAAAAATGGTGAACTTGTCACAAAATTTAAAAATGTTACTGGTAATCAAAATTATCTGCCATGTAATAGAGGATTGTTAAAAAAAGAACTCTTTTTCTTCATGTTAGTTAGTTAATTGTTACTCATACGACATGTATTGCATTACTTTTTAAAACTATGTATATGAATGAATAAATTCTTATCAAAATTAGGCATTAATTAATTTGATTAATTTAATTTGATTTGAAAAAGTTTATTTTGATTTGGATTGATGAATTTAATTTGATTTGGAAAAAGTTTATTTTAAATTGAAAAAGTTCATTTCGATTTGGAAAAAGTTTATTTTGATTTGGAAAAAGTTTAAATTGAATTGAAAAAAGTTCAATTTGGTGTGGAAAAGGTTTTACTTGGAGTGGAAATCCTGTCGGTTATATCACCGGATTTCTAATACTTTCTGAGCCGGTTGTACAGAAAACCTGACCTAGCGCAAAAGAATGGGTAGCATATTTCAAAACTCTTCGGGTTTTCAAAAGCATCAAAATTGTTGTACCTACAGTGTAATTTGAAAATTACTGAGACTTTTTCTTAATTTTTTCTGTTGCGTTAATTTTGTTGTGAAGTATGTACGGAGGGCCTAATAAAAGTTCGCTTAGTAGGTGTCATGTTATAAATTTTTAGTAAATCAAAAAATTGCGTACTATTTGTTATAGCCTTATGATAGTTATATCATTTTAATTTTCAGAAAGATCGGTCAAAATAGAGAGAAGAAAACGTAAAATTCGTGAAACAATGCAGATATTCCAGTGCAAACGCAGCAAGAGATTCGGTTTGCTATTCTTTTTGGATTTCGACGTAAGCTCAAGCCTGTGGAAATATTAAGTGAATGCCAAATAGCATTTGAAGTTAATGCGCCATCCCTAGTGACTATTTCAAAGTGGTTCCGAAGATTCCAGACAGGTAATTTTTCTGTGGAGGACGAACCTCGAGACTGATTATGCAAGTGTAGCGCTGTTGAAGTCTGAAATTGACGAAGATCCAAGATTGACCCAGGAAATCATTGCTGAAGAACTGGGCTTGAATGCTGTATGGCGAATATTAAAAAATGATCCAGGTTACACGAAGAAATCTACACGATGGGTTCCTAGAATTTTAAGGGATGCTCAAAAAGAGGCACGTGTTCGTATTTTCTTGAAAAATTCAAAAACGAAGAGTCTAACACTTAAGAAAATTGTCACATGTGATGATGCATGGTTTTACAAGTACGACCCTGAAACCAAACAACAATCCATGATATGGAGCCCAGAAGCTACAAATCCACCTGTTAAAGCAAAGCAACAAAAGTCAGCAAAAAAAGTAATGTCAGTTTACTTCACCAGAGAGAAAGTTGTAGCTGCTATTCCTTTGGAAAAAGGTCTGACGGTTACTGCTAAGTGGTATACGGAAACCTGCTTACCAAAAGTTTTCCAAAATTTATTGGGAAAACGAACGCCAAAAAAAGGAGCTTTGTCGCTACTTTCTACATCACGATAATGCGCCAACGCAAACTGCTGAAAAAACGACCGATTTTATTGCGCTTTCAGGCATCGAAGAAATTCGTCCAGCACTATACATATTCCCCAGATCTAGCGGCTTGTGACTTCTGGTTGTTTAAAAAAATAAAAAAAAAAAATTAAGAGGGCGAATCTTCAACAGCAATGAGGAGATAATAAATGCGGTTAATGATGAAATTGTAAAACTGCAAAAAGCCGATTTTGAAGACTGTTTTTCAAGATGGATTTATCGACTTCAAAAATGTATCAAAATAAATGAAGATTACGTTGAAAAAATACAAACAGATGAAAAATAAAGTTATAACATAAAAAAAATGTTTATCCACTTTTTACAATTCTACTAAGCGAACTTTTGTTAGGCCCCTCGTATATTTGCGCCATTGTCATCCCTGGCTTTAGCATATGCGTGGGCGATAAATGTAGGAGAAAAGTAGAGGGGACAAAAGAGATAAGATAGCACACAAAGTGCACTGTTTAATGCACTTTGCCCACCAACCGTTGAATATGTGCTTGACTGACTGCCTGCTGATGATGGTGATGATTTTCTTCATTAGATGTAATGGTTACCAGTTTATTTGCGCAAATACACAAATTGAAGGCAATTTGAATTTGTTTTTTTTTTTTTTTTGTAATCCGCACCTATTTAACATATGCAATAGGCAAGTCCTCGTTCCTCGTACCTACCCTTCCCAACGCTTGTGATTCGTATTTTTCTCTGTATATTGTTTTTTTGTTGTTGTTTCTGTTTTACTATTTTTATTAATAAAAAGTTCAAATTTATTACATTTCCTTTTTGGCCACCTACTCGCGTGTGTTGATTGCTTGATTTTAATTAAATTCATTTGTTTTTTGTTTGTTTTATTTGTATTTAAGTATGTATTTTTATTTTTTTCACTTATTTTGCATTTCAATTAATTAATTATTCTTGTCATGCGTTACGTCTCTGACTGACTGTCCTCCACTCCTACGCAATTATTGCGCTTTATTATTACACTTTTTCCCCGTTTCTCATTGTTTGCGTAGAAATACTTTTTTTTGTAGTTTTGCTCGTTAGTTAATATGAGTTTTATATTCATTGCCTTTGTTTTATCATCCATATTGCTTTCGTTATTTCCCATATTTATCCAACATATGAACATACATATATGCACGATATATTCTCTTAGTAATCTTATATATTTTAAGACTAAACAAGGCGACTTCATGAATAAGAAAAAAACAAAAAAAAAAAACAAAATTTAAACTTAAAGATTGTTGCTCATTTCTATAGTATAAAAATACGGTGGTAGAAACCGCGAAACCTTTTTTTTTTAAAAAAAAAATGTTCTAAAACATTTTTAGTTCAAAATGAGAAAATCAGGTCTTTTTTAGAGTCAACAATTGATTAACTATGAAATAATAGACCAAAGTAGATTCTCTTTAAACCAAAGGATTCATTAAGTATTTTTTCATTTATTTAACACGAACTTTGAATGCAGAGCAAACCAATTACATCAGAAAACATGGCGGACATCAGCAAATGGAAAGAAATAAATGTGCGAAAATCAAACCAAAATTGTTGATAAATGAAATTTCTTGAATATGCACAAAAACATCCTAAAACATGCCCATCTGGGTGACAATTCGAGCTCAAATTCGGGCATAACAAATATTTTGATGATTAAGGGGTTTGAACGCTGTAAACGTTTTAATTTCAGGTGGTTTTTATTTTATTAATTAAGAAAAATTGGCTTGACAAATAAATATTAAACTTTGTATATGTATTAATTAAAGTTTGTCTCTTCTAAAACTTTAAACGCCGTTTTTACGAAACCACTTTTTTTATCCGCGTTGACAGCATAACTTGACGAGTTTTTGTCCGATCGACTTGATCCTCATGACATTTTGTAGAAAAAACATGTCTCTACGGCACACACAGGTGCCAATCGAAGTAAAAGCTGGCCAAAAATCGTGAAATCGACTTGCGATTTCGATTATTTTTTCAGCCAAGTTTTGAAAAGAGAACACCAGCATGATTTGGCGTTTGAAATATTACGTAATATTAAGTTGGCTCTCTTGTACCTTAACGCAAAGTCGTAGTTCCTAGCAAGAGTAATATTGTATGCGTTGTTATTAGTTTCCAAAATAAAAGAATGTTAAAAACGCCATTGGATAGTAAGGAGGACACCCCCGCGGTACGTAAATAATGATAATCGATACTAAATTAGAAAATATTAGTGGTTTTTTGAATACATGATGTAAGGTTAGCTGCGAGAGATATAAATTGGAGAGTCATAGAGCTACAAAAAAAGTTCCACCAGGTTCCACTCTGGCGACAACGGGGTCTTTTTGTCAAATGATTTTTCTATAATTGGTGAAAAAATTGGGTGCTACTTTTTGCTACTTCGCATCCTATGCTTGCTCACAGTGAGAGATTCTGCCAGTCCGGATGCTCTTAATGAAATTGCAGCCGAAGTTTGAAAGATACCTTCTTGAAATTTAGTCATATGAAAGAATTTTTCTTTTTCTTTCCAAAAAATATATTTTAGAAGGTAAAAAAGGTGTACCTGGATACGTTTTTTGTAGTTTAGTACTAAAATAGTAGTAAATTTAGTACTTTTTACAAAATACGAAAAATTTTATCTTGAGCTTATAGCCTTATTCAATACCTTTCCAAGAGTGGTCTGAACATGAAAATCGGTTAAGAAATGTCTAAGTTATTGTTAATTATTTGAGGAGAGTTTGTCACAATATACAGATTTTTCCACAGTTTGCACCCTTCCACAAGCCACATTTTGCATTTTCGTGAAGACTAGGCATAAAATAAAATCATGTACCAAATTTGAGCGAAATCGGAAGGAGTGTAGCAGATCTTGTTACGCTGGGCATGGATATAAATGGGAGGTGCCACGCCCTCTTGTCTTAGTTCGCCTAGCTTCTGCTCAAAGTTTTCATTTAATATTCTTAGTATCTCAGTGGACGGCTTACGTCAAAAAACGCTATTAGTATAGCATTTTTAAACTTGCTTATATGAGATTGCCTACTTTTTGCTCAAAGCTTGCATTTAATATTCTTAGTATCTGAGTGAAATTTAGACGGCATATCTTAAAAAACGCTTTTATTATAGCATTTTGAAACTTTTGCTAATATCGGAGGCGCCACGCCCCCTTGCCCGGTTTCACCCATTTTTTGTTGAGAGCTTGCTTTTATCATCTTTAGTGTTTCAGTGAAATTCGGTTGGACTATCTCAAAAAACGCTTTCAGTATAGCATTTTTAAACTTTTGCTTATATGGGAGGTGCCACGCCCCCTTGTTCGAACTCAACTTATTTTTGCTCAAAAGTTGCACTCACTATCCCTAGTGCTTAAAAACTGATTTTCAAAAGTTTACCTGCAGAATTAAATTTTTTGGCCAGCTTTTACTTCGATTGGCACCTGTGTGCGTCTTAAGGATAAATTTAAATGTTTATTCCTTAAATAAATTCTTTAAGCAAAAGCAACAAAAAAAAAAACCGGGTGGCAGCACCGAAAGTTTTGTAAAATTTTAAAAAAAGTTTATTTGAGCGTTTTTGAAACCAAAAATTTCAATTTAGTCAAAAAAGTAAGAATTATTTAAGATTTTCCAAAATAACCAGATGAAACCAGGTTACTAAACGAAGAATGATGTAATGTTACAAAAAAACTACTTAAAATGATGAAACATTTTTTTTTTTTTCCAAGAAATTCTGTATCTGTATTAAATAGTTAAAATATCAAATTTTAACTTTAATCATGGTTTTGAGCCCTGGGGTATGGTACATTTTGTGGAGACTCACCCATATTCATCTTTTGATTAAGAAATAGAGAGCTTAGAGCACTTTGATAAGAAAGCAAAACTAGTAAGGGTGTAAAATTTGGCCTGGCCAAACATTAAATACCCTACACAGCAGTATTTTTCAAATTTTGCTCATATGGGAGGTGCTACTCCCTCTTGTCCGAGTTCACGCAGTTTTTGTTCAGAGCTTGCATTTATAGTTTTTAGTGTCTGAGTGAAAACTTTTTCAGTAAAGCGTTTTGAAGCTTTTGCTTATATAGGAGGTGCCACGCCCTCTTGTCCGAGTTCGTCTAGTTTTAGCTTAGAGCGTGCATTTATAGTATTTAGTATTTGAGTGAAGTTTAGTTGGATTATCTCATAAAACTGTTTCAGTATAGCATTTTGAAACTTTTGCTTATGTGGGAGGTACCACGCCCCCTTGTCCAATTTCACCCAATTTTTGTTGAGAGCTTTCATTTATGATTCTTATTGTCTGAGTAAAATTTTGTTCGAATATCTCGAAAAACGCTTTCAGTACAGCGTTTTTAAGCATTTGCTTATATGGGAGGTGCCACGCCCTCTTGTCCGAATTCGCTCAGAGCTTGCGCTTACAATTTTTAGTATTTATGGGTATTTTGGTTGCACTGTCGTGAAAAATACTCCTAAAATTACATTTTGAATATATTTTTTGTATGGGCGGTAGGCGTGTCCGTTGACCGATTTCGCTCATTTTCAATCCCCCGAGCTAACTTTGGCGACGAAGGCAATGTACCAAATTTCATTGAATTATCTTGCTTAGTTTTCCCAAAAAGTGTATTTCAACACACAGCCAGCCACCCAGCCAGCCAGACAGACGGACATGGCTATATCGACGTAGGAGGTAACGCTGATCAAGAATATATATACTTTTCTATATCTGCCACGCCTCCTTCTCTGCGTTTCAAACGGAAGGACAAAGTGAATATACCCTGGGTGTTGGGTATAAAAAGGGTGATATCAAGAGAAAACAATTGCTTAGCTGAAAATCATTTCCAATTGAATAAATTTTTGCATGTTTTCAGCTCAAAGGTCTCTCCGTGCAGTGCGTTTTATTATTTTCTATCATTCATGGAAGAATCCGACCTTTTACGCACATTCAATGGAGATCTGACACAGTCATTTTCATGTCTTTTTGACAACTGAGAACAAGAGAAATTTGTAAACTTTGCCACAGAATACTATATAATAATTTCACACAGAAACTGAGTAAAATATTGTGCAGAAATGAGAGCGTCATCTATGCGTATGAATGACATTTTTTCACACTATTGAGTCGCTTTCTTTTTTACACAGTTTGAGTGAAATTTTACACAGTTTTATTTGGAGTCTATCAGAGTACAACCCATATCTATCTAATAGCTGAACAATATACAAATATAAGGAACATATTTAAATTCAGATTTTGTTATTAATGCAATTTTTATTTCACAAGCCATTGAAATATGTACATATTACAGTCTCAAATAAATCCAATCAGAAACGTAAGTCAAAAATCGTAGCATCAGTTACATAAGAATACATAAACTCGAAACATTGAACACAACGCAACGTAAGCACATCACATTTGTTGTATAATTAATGATCTTTGCGATCCTCCTTCTGCGTATAAGACGACGATGAGTGGCAAACCAAACCAAAGGCCCGTCCAGAATCAGCACAGTTCAACCTACCGTCAGCAGTTCGAGTAACAACAAAAAAAGCAGCCTTAGAAACACCAAACCAAAAATTCATATGCTCATCGTACAGTACATATATGTACTTACATATACAAACTTATATACGTCTGTATGTAACCAACCAATTTCAAAACAAGATTTTTTAAGCCAAAATTAAAAGAAAGAAACATTAGAAGATATGGAATTGAGAATAACAACAACAACAACAAAAGAGCAGTAGGAATAAAAAACCTCAGCAAATTACGATAACCAACAGTTGAAAAATAGAAAATAAAAGGAAAAAATATAAAAACAAAACTAATAAAAAATAACAACAACTTAAAAACCGGTTCACGAATTCTCACACAATCATCAGAAAGAAGCAAACAAACACCCATACATATAGACAATTTACTATATGTACGTAGGTATATGTGTATCAAACAAACACGTTGTCTTGAAAATAAAAATAAAACTCAAAAAAAAAGGATGATTGCGCTGCTGACTAAATGTTGAAATTGTTGAACTTCAACAAAAAACAGCTACTGGTGTTTAACGCGCTGAGAACAGCAGCGACAACATAACGTACGATAAACGTAGTAAAATAACGTAAAATAGAGGTGTCGAAACGATATCGATATTATGAAATTTTTTCATTTGAAAAATGACTGACTACACCGGGTGCTAGAGCAGCAAGCAGAATTCAAGATAAATAAAATATTTCGGGAGAGGCTAGAGCCCCTGAGCACCCCCCATAAATACGCACCTGCGATGAGCTCAGTGATCAAAGTAATTTTTACGGCTTTGCACAGGATCCCGAGATATTCGTGTTAATTACAATACATAAAATTTTGCTTTTTCTTAATGTAAAGGGTTTTATGTTTAAAATGGTGAAAAAATGGAAAATTTATCATAATACAGTCATTTCAGAACTAATTTTTATATAATTAAGTAAAACACGTCGTATGAGTAACATCAAATTATCCAAAAATATCAAAAAAAAAAAATGTCATCATAGGAAATATCGATATAAAATAAATATCAACACTTGTGAAAAAAACAGCAAAATCGCTAAATGATAAACTCGTCCAATATTTGTATAGATATTGCCGCGCTTGCTTGTTCACTTTTTTAGTGGCAATGAAAACTCTAAAAGAAAAATGTGCGTTGGCTGGGATTTTAGTAATTTAAGTACATATATGTATAAAAAAAACCACAAACATGACTCGTGGTCTTAAGATAAAAATTGCATTGTATTAATTTTTTTCATAGCACTGTAAAAATGATGTCTTCATAGGATTAAGATTGATTTAAAACCAAAATATTGTGCTAAGTTGTTTACGCTAACTAACAGCACAATGATTCAAGGTAATAAAAATGATAAATTTAGGCTTTTCATATATTAATTGTAGGCGTAAGTTGATTAATTGGTTTTCCACATAAATCGTAAACAATCATGTTTAATTACTTAGTTCAATATAAATCCATCATACTTAATTAAGAAAAAGCGCGTTGGTACTTTCATTAGTACTATACAAGCAAAAAAACTGTCGATAAACTAACATCATAATCATGTTAGTTATTTGTTTCTTAAAATGTCAGAATATTTGTATCCATTATCCGCAAAAACAACAGATTTACTGTTTCCATGTTCCATTCATCTAGTAAAATCTTTGATCCGAGAGCAAGATCTGGATTTCGCAATGGAAAACGTGCGATGGACACTACACTCTAACCACGATTAATGAATCCAGCAAAAGTTTCAAAATGCTATTCTAAAAGAGTTTTTTTAGATAATCCAACTAAATTTCGCTCAAATACTAAGGACTATAAATGCATACTCCAAGCAAAGACTGGACGAACTCGGACAAGAAGGCGTGGCACCTCCCATATAAGCAAAAGCTTCAAAGCGCTATACTGGAAACATTACATGTAAGCAAAAGTTTCAAAATGCTATCTGAAAGAGTTTTTTTTTAGAAAATCCAACTAAATTTCACTCAAACACTAAGGACTATAAATGCAAGCTTTAAGCAAAAACTGGATGAACTCTGACAAGAGTGCATGGCACTTTACAAAGAAGCAAAACGTTGCTTGAGATAATCCAACTACATTTCAATCAGACCCTAAGAACCATAAAAGCAAGCTCTGAGCAAAAACTGGCTGAACTCGGACAAACGGGCGTCGTATCTCCCATATAATCAAAATTTTCAAAATACTGCAGTGTAGGGCAAGGGTGTCAGCGTAGAACAAAAGTGAGCCAATTTTGGCTCGCCTACAACAACAAGAATATTACAATATTTTGCAAATTGCGCAGAAATAATTTTTGTTGTTATTTTTTGAGCTCGTCAAAATTTCGCGGAATTAAAGCATTCATGTAGAATTGTTTTTGTTGTTTCGCATAAAAAAACAACAACCAATTTTTCGTGTGTGTTGTAGTCCTCAGAAATTTTAAGAATTATTGAAATATTGTTGTTGTGATCGAGCCACCAAAAAAACAACAAAAAATAGTTTTTCTGATTGTTGTCCTTCGGGAATTTCGAAATTGTTGTAAAAGCGAAAATTTTGCGCTGACTGCGGCTTGGCTCAGTGATTTTAACACGCTGACACCCTTGGTGTAGGGTATTTAATGTTTGACCAGGCCAAAGCTAACACCCTTACTAGTTGTTATTTTAATGGTTTCAGCAATATTTTGTGAACTTAAGGCGATTTTTCTTATAATAACGTTTCAGCAACATTTTGTTGTCGTTGAGAGATTTTTGTTATATTAATGATTTCAGCAACATTTTGTTAACTTCAAGGCAATTTTCGTAATTTTAATGTATCAGCAACATTTTGTTGATTTTAAGGCGATTTTTGTAATTTTAAGGTTTCAGCAACATTTTGTTGACTTTAAGGCAATTTTTGTTATTTTAATGTTTCAGCAACATTTTGTTCGACTTCAAGGCAAATTTTGTTACTTTAATTTTACAGCAACATTTTGTAGAATTTAAGGCGATTTCTGTTACTTTAATGTTGTAGCAGCATTTTGTTGACTTTGAGGCGATTTTTGTTACTTTAATGTTTCATCAACATTTTGTTTACATCAAGACAGTTTTTGTTAATTTAATGTTTCAGCAACATTTTGTTGATTTTAAAGCGAATTTTGTTATTTTAATGGCTTCAGCAACGTTTTGTTGACTTAAAGGCGATTTTTGTAAAAAGTCCATTCAAGGTGCCAAAATGATTTCATGTTGTTCCATGTTTTTTAGTGAAAAACACCAACATTACAAAAACAAAGCAAAATGCATAAACAAAGATACAAAAAAACATTTATCCGAAGGCTAGTTTTCGTTACTAGTTCCAATCATCATGAGATGAATTTGCCGACATCCAAAATAACTTGACAAGCATAAATCCTTTGCATAGATTTGTCGAGAATCACAAGACAATTTAACGTGATACATCTCGAAAAATATACAAGCCATTTTGATGAAATCTAGAAGGCAGGTTCCGAACATGAATACCAGAAAGGTGTGTTCCTAAAATTTCGAGTTTAAGGGTTTTTGAGATCAAAGGAATCCCCTTGTTAACTTGCTAAATTTTTGACTGACCTTGTTTTAAAAGTATATACCACTATCACATCTATAGATGCATTGTGTTGGAATAGGAAAAATAATAATGCATTTGACCCATGATTAATGTAGATGATATTAATGAACAACTGTTACGGGCACATGTAAACAATAAATCATCAAGTCCAGATTACATTATCAACTAAGGTGTTAAGTTTACAAGATTTTTAAAATTTTTTTTTTTTTTTGTTTACCAGCAGCAAATGAAAATAAGTGCTGAAATTAAACGAGCGAGAAAGTAAAATAAAAACTAATACTTAGCAAATTATACGATTAATGCAAAAAACAAAACAAAAAAAAATTCCATTAATAATTTTATTTTTGAAAAAGTATTACAAACACATATGCTTGATAAAGCAGTCAACTACTTTTTACTATACTACTCGGCGCGGACGTACGTACATATATACAGATATACATGGCAATGCTTATCAGCTGAAATTGGAATCGGTTTTGTTGTTTGTCCCCGAAAGACCGTCAACAACATCATCAGACTGAACGTGAAATAAAATGCGAGTGTCTTCTGCACAAAATGCAAACATTTCAATTTTATTATGAGAGTCTACCAACAAAATTTATCTATACAAATATTAAGCAATAAAAAAAAAATCTTAATTTTTAATAGAAGAGTTTAATTTATGAGATACACGCCAAGTTTGCGTTGTGTTTTTGTACCTACATACAATTTGTCCATATTTTGTTTATTTATTTTTCACGTACATACATACATACATGTGTGGATGTGGACTCATACCTAAACACATATGCATATATTTTCCTCATATAACAAAATTGATAATTTACTCCCGTATAAAAACAAAATTCTCATTTAATGCTGATAAGCCGGTAAATTTGTTTTCTTTTATTTTATTTATTTAATTTAAGTTTGCATACGCGAGTATTCGTAACGATATATCGCGATTAAGGCGCGTCTCCGGCATGACTACAGACTTGGACTTGTACGACCAGGACAGTTTGGCTTTGTGATGTTTGCCTGTAGTTATATCTTTTCGTTTGATTCGTGATGGTCTCTTATAGATACGCGCCACACGGCCTATCTAACAGATACCACAATACGAATTAACCATCAACTTAATAAGTGAATGAGTTAGTGAGCGGCGAACGGCCAACGAGTAAGTAAGTTTATTATTAATGGTGTGAATCTCACATTGGCAAATATATCGTCGGCTGAGTATTATTTTGCCGTAAACGCCACTTCGTTGAAAAAGCAAAAGCAGATAACTTGTGCTCGTCTCTACACAAGTTATGTGATTTTGCTTTTTCAACGAAGTGGAGTTTACGGCAAAATAATACTCAGCCGACGATATATGTATAGATAAATAAAATACAAATGGATAATTATAATTATAACTCACAAAAATGTCACAGCAAACTAAATAGATAGCTTCATACCCGTATGCTAAATAGTTAGCTGTTGACTATAAAGCGGAAGCTAATGTCTAATAAATTGTATAATTTGCGAGATATAACGTATTCGAATGTCTGAAAAAAGTGGGAGTGGCATTATCTGCCTACGCCCTCTTTTTTCCAGAACATACATATACATGATCATATTTGGCGCGTTTCTACCAAATTTGTTGAAAATAGCTTGTGTAGCTTACAAGATATATCGTGTTAAAATATTCAATCGTGGGCATGGAATTTATTTTATTACGTATTCAGTATACAGAGCTGAGAAAAGTCCTCCTAAACAGAGTCAGCAAAAAAACTTCTCCACTAGAAATGAGATCGGGTATTTCGGATCATAATCAGGCCCGGATCAGATATCGTCGGGTTAAAACTATAACTATGTAGAAATCTACAGTTTTGATGTTTTGAGAAGAACCTTTTAGTTTTTTGAAATTTAATTTTTGCATGGGATTCTGAAGTTTTCATCTTTTTTATACCCTACACCCAGGGTATATTCACTTTGTCCTTCCGTTTGTAACGCAGAGAAGGAGGCGTGGTAGGTATGGAAAAGTATATATATTCTTGATCAGCATCGATCAGTCGATTTATAGGGTTTGCGGGGAAATACAATTTTTGGGAAAACTGAACAACATATTTCAATGAAATTTGGTAGTCTGCCTCCGTCATAAAAGTTAGCTCGGGGAATTGAAATCGGTTAACGGATACGCTTACCGCCCATACAAAAAATATATTCAAAATAAAATAATAATACCATTATTTGCAATAACAGAAGCAAAATACACATAAATACTAGGGATAGTAAGCACAAGCTCTGGCACCTCCCATATAAACAAAAGTTTCAAAATGTTATACTGAAAGCGTTTTTTGAAATTACCCAACCAAATTGCACTCAAACACTCAGATTAATAAATGCAAGCTCTGAGAAAAAATTAAGCGAATTCGGATAAAAAGGCGTGGCAACCCCCATATAAGCAAAAGTTTCAAAATGATTTACTGAAAGTGTTTTTTGAGATAATCCAACCAAATTTAACTCAAGTACTAAAAGCATTAATTGCAAACTCTGAGCAGAAAGTAGACGAATTAGGAATAGAGGGCGTGGCACCTCCCATATAAGCGAAAGTTTGAAAATGCTATACTGAGGGTTTTTTTTGTAGAAACCCTAACCTAATTTTACTCAAACACTCAGAACAATAATTGTAAGCTCTACGCAAAATCTAGGTAAACTTGGAGAGGGCGTGGCACTCCCCATATAAGCAATTTGTTCATATACTCTCCTAGGAGTTATGCAAGAATAAAACAATTTATTTTAATAAAAACTTGTATGCACAAGAATATTGCATAGTATTTATGCAGCGCGCGCTTTAAAAACTTTGACAGTTGATTTGAAAACATAGCTACTTATGGAGAGTCATACATACAGAAAAGCGAACAACGCGCGCGCTGTGTTCAATGCGTAGAGTTGATAAACTTTCAATTTTTCGAACGCGTCATTTGCGTTTGACATTTTGTTTATTTATTTATAAATTATTTTTGCAGTTCATAAAATAAATTAAGAAATAATTAAGTTCAAAATTAACGAAAAAAGTATAAGCGAAGTGCAGGAGCAAGTCTACCTATATAATAACGGCCATTCTGAGTGTATTTGAAAGCGCGTTTACGCGTTTTATGTAACAGCACACGCGTTATTTGCGTGTGTGCCTGTATGTACTGGCGCCTTAAGTGTGTAATAATATACTTGAAATGCATTATTATTGGCTAGGCCGAAGATATCACCCTGACTAGTTTTTGCATAAAATCGGATGGATTTCAAGAGCTAGTCTTTCGTCATGTTTCTGTACACTTAACTCAAAACTTCAAAAAATGCAGATGTTTAGTTGTAGTTTTAACCCTACGATATATACCCATCTGTTCAGTTCCTGATTTAAGTACGGTACCATATTCCTTGATGCACAAATCGGATCAGATAAGAATGCTGTATTCTTTGGTCCAGTCATCTGATCAGTTAATCATCAAAATTTTGTTGGGATTTTAGTCCTTTGTGGGATTCAGGATCGTATCCTATTATTTAAACTGGATCGCGATACGGAATTTAGCCTCTAAGATTCAGACTCTGTAATTTTCATTATCTACTATATAAAAATGAGATTTTGTTTATAAAGGGTGAGCCATAATTAACGCAAGATTTGAATTAAATAGAAAACACTTTTTTTTATTGAAACATAAAGTACATAGGATAGGATTATTTTTGGATTGTACATCGAGCAAATGACCTCAACAACTTAGCTCGCACATATGCACTCTTGTCGAAACTTTCCATGACAATTTTACATAAATGTGACAATTTTGCATAAACGTGGCTGCATTTCGTTAGTGCAGCATTGGATCTCTTCCTTCATTTTGACTAGCCCTAAAGTACCAGCTGTTTTCTCTTTTTTGGTTGGCAACACTTTATCGCACAAATAGCGGCAAGTTGAAATCTTGCGCTTATTATGGGATACTCTTATATTTATTGCTTATAGATTCTAAATCTGACTGATTTTAATAAAATTTTCACAATGCCATTGTATGAGTATTAGTGCTTGGTCATCGACTAAAAAAAAGGCTGTCCCACACAATATTTTTGAAGAGCTACTTGACCCAGAAAGCTGAATATTTCGAATGTTTAAAGTGCACCGGGATAAATAATTTTCAATGAAAAAGAAGACGGTGCCACGCCAACCAAAAATTTAATTTATCATATCTCTACTTCCACATGGAAAATGTGAAATGTGGCAAAAAAAGTGCGCTGCGAATTTTTTTTTTCGAATTTAGCAAACGGCTTGTGTCAGTATTTTCCTAAAAATTATACGCACATTTTATGAAATAAAAATTATCGAAAAAGACAAACAAATAAAATTTCTTACGCACCAAAAGCTCAGTATCCCACAGTGAAATTTTGTATTTTCCTCATTAAATTAATAAAGTACTCTTTTTATTGTATACCTACATACATATTTGTATTTTTTATTTATTTTATTTGTTTTATTCCTTCATTTGGTTTTATTTTCATTTTTGCTTTCCTTGATGCGTATCTTTGTTTACTATACAATTTTATAGATACGGATACATTCGCTCGCACAGCCACATTCATTCGTATATTTTTGGCCGTTAACGAAAATTCATTTTACGTTTTTAGCGTAAACGTTTGTATCTCATATTAATTAATGAACATCACATTGTTATTCAGTCATTGTCTGCCTGTCATTCTCAGTCAAAGCGGCCCATGTGTAGGTATGCGGTTTGTTTTGTTTTTTTTCACGTCCGTTTGGTCTTTTATCTGCTGTATTCTTCTGTCTACTTAATGGTGAATCTACAAACACAAATGCATAACATATTTCCCCAATAAACATTTTTTTTTTATTTGAGTGCTACAATCTGAAAACTATTACCTAATGTTATTTTCAAAAAGTAATCATAAAATAGATGAGAGATTAATGTGGCGGCTAATGATCAAAACCTTCAGTTCCACGTTTTTATTGTCAAGACTCAGAAAGTAACCTTACCAATGCTGATTGTTTTTCTATATAAAATGTACTAATGAAGCAAACTCAGGTATAAATGCAATATCAGATGTTTATAATATATTTTTGGGGGGGAAAAAACCGTCATATCTCGAAAACCGTACCTCAGATTTAAAAATTGCGTGCATCAATTTTGTTAGTTGTAAAAATACCTTTAATTTGACATCCATTTCATTTCAAATCCATCCAAAGCTTCCCGATTCATAATGCTTTTTCTAAAAACTATATTCGGATCTTCCGCTGATTCTTCCTCCGAAACTAGTTCCGAGCGACACTTTATAATTACATATAGGTACTTCCTTAGAATTAAAAGCTTAATAAAATTAAACTTAGTTTTAAAAATATATTACGTGTTCCTAAAGTAAACTTATGTCATCTTTCCTTTTTTCAGCCAACTATCTTCCAATATTTTCCGATTTTTTTAATTTGTTCTGAAGCTATTTCTTTACATAAACACCTCGGTCGTTAAAAGTCTTCAATTAAGTTCCTATCTGCCTTAAACAGACTGTAAATCAAATGTAGTTTTCCCTGGTCAAGAATATCCTTATGACGGACTACAACTTACTTTTCATCACCTTTTTCAGTATGTTTTCGGCAAATTTTCCGTGCTTGGTAAGGAAGTTTTTGATTAACTTAGACTTTTATCATAGTTTTCAATTCTAATGATCGAATTAAGATAAATCTTGATATTTATACTTGTTATGTAACAATGTTATTGAAAATGCCAAATGCCTTGTTCGCACTATCTTGGTTAAACGAACCTAATTAAGTAAGAAAAAACCAAAGCGCAAAAATCAGCGTTGCTTTTTGTTAACCAAGCCTCAACAGTATTCGCACTTTTTTATATTAAATATTTTAAATATTTAATAAATAAATTTTTAAATAAATTTTTAAATAAATTTTTATTTTAATTTTGTAGAAGTACATACACGGTGCTCTTAAACAGTCGATAGGTTTTTTGGCTATGTGGAGAAAATCTGTGAATGGGGTTTCATTTGTATTAGTTTAGTGGTCTGAAAAATGCAAACCCCGAAATCGCAGCTGATCATCCCGCGAAATATCACAAAAATGCATATCCCATATAAAAAAAAAAAAATCGGAAAAAAAACGCAACAAACAAATATAAAAATAATTATATGTAATGTATTTTGCAATGCTGAATCTGAATCCGGCCTTAAAATTGCTATATCTCATACGGTTTTTGAGATATCTTAGCCTAAACAAGGAAAAAAAGCCGACGCTATGATTTATTGCTGTGTTTTGGAGCTATATAACAGGACGTATATCCGTAAATTCTGATGCAAAAATGGAAAACTCTAATCAGTCTTTTAAACCTAATTCAAATAATGTCGATATCTTTATTTTTCTCGGAGATATCCTAACCTAAAAAGTTAAAAAAGTGCAAAAAACGTGTTTTGTCATTATTTCAGACTACGATATTTCGGAGACAAATTAAGCTATTGACATAATTTAAATGCGGTTTTAAAGAAAAAGATTAGAGTTTTTAGATAATGTATCGAATTTTGCGCATAAATGTTCTGTATTCTAGTTATATAGCTTCAAAATATAGCAAAAACGGTCTTTTTTCCTTGTTTAGGCTAAGATATCTCAAAAACCTTATGAGATATAGCAATTTTAAGGCCGGACTCGGATTCAGCATTGCAAAATACATTAAATATAACTATTTTTATATTTGTTTGTTGCGTTTTTTGTCCGACTTTTTTTTTTTATATGGGATATGTATTTTTGCGATATTTCGCGGGGATGATCAGCTGCGATTTCGGGGTTTGCATTTTTCAGACCACTAAACTAATACAAATGAAACCCCATTCACAGATTTTCTCCACATAGCCAAAAAACCTATCGACTGTTTAAGAGCACCGTGTATGTACTTCTACAAAATTAAAATATAAATTTATTTAAAAATTTATTTAAAAATTTATTTATTAAATATTTAAAATATTTAATATAAAAAAGTGCGAATACTGTTGAGGCTTGGTTAACAAAAAGCAACGCTGATTTTTGCGCTTTGGTTTTTTCTTACTTAATTAGGTTCGTTTAACCAAGATAGTGCGAACAAGGCATTTGGCATTTTCAATAACATTGTTACATAACAAGTATAAATATCAAGATTTTCTCCACATAGCCAAAAAACCTATCGACTGTTTAAGAGCACCGTGCATAGTTGATATCGATAAATTTTTTTATTCAATTTTAATTTGCCTATGTTACTTTATTTTTATTCATACATGTGTCGAAAAAGAAACCTTTTGCATAATTTCCCTCAAGGATTTTTTTTTTAAATTCTGGGTTGCAATGGTTGATTTTTTTAAAACTAACTAAAATTTCTTAAACAAATCGAAAAGTTCTTTATATGTCAAACAAAGTCAGTTTGTGCAAAACCCAGCAAGTGAGATGTTAAAAATGCTTGCTGGGTATTTTGAACCAAAAAGAAAAAAGATAATAAATAAAACTAAATAATAATTCAGTTGTCTTTTTCAAAAAAAGATTCTTTTACACATACATACATTTTATAACCCTTTTGAGCAGGTATTGTAAAGCCACTTCGATATTATAGAATTTTTTACTTAACAATTGTTGCTAAATTGTTTAATATATAACGTGTTTGAAATTTTAAACAATTCTATATTAACATTTAAAATTTTTTTAACATAGACCTGATTTCAATTTTAAAAATCATATGAATTAATTCACGAGTAGTTCAAATAAGGAAACATTGTAATGGACGCGACGAAAATATTTTCCAACATTATCATTATTTTGGAGGGGTGGCGCGAAAAGGGTGCTATCTTTTCAAGTTTTTTTGTTGAGAGATGGAGTCTTACAATTTAACGTAAAACTATCGGTACACTAAAAATATTAATACTTAGTACGCCTATTGATTTAATAGGACGCATATCAAAGAGATTCTCTATAAATTGAACTCTGCGTACTTTTTATTTATTAAGATTTCTGTTAATAGTACATTCTATTGATAATATATTGATAATTGATTTAATAGTACATACTATTGATTTAATAGTACATACTATTGATTTAATAGTACATACTATTGATTTAATACTATATTTCATAGAACATACTATTGATTTAACAGTACATAGTATTGATTTAATAGTACATTCTATTGATTTAATAGTACATGCTATTGATTTAATAGTACATACTATTGATTTAATAGTAGATATTATTGTTTAAATGGTACATAATATTGATTTCATAGTACATATTATTGTTTTAATGATACAAAATATTGATTTAATGGTATGACCGGCTTAAAAAAGTGAAGTTTCATCAATCTATAATATCAGTACACGGCAATACGTCATAACTTTATCGCTTTTACTAGTGTTCTTCGGATTGCTGTAAATTTCAGTAATTTACATTCAGTCATTGTATCCAGGGGCTTAAAATCGCCCACGATTTTTTTCCGAAAAAAAATAACAGGAAAATATACACGCAACCCAGTTATATAAGAAGATATTGATTAATTTATATCAAATTTTTCTATGCAAAGGTTCCTATATTAAACAACCTATGGAAATTAATAACAAATGACAAAAAAAAATATTTTAGTATAAAAGTGTTGCAACGTCTACCTACGAATTTTTCTTATTTTCTTTAGGTCACAAATTAAACACGCTAAATAACAAGTTTGTATTTTAAATATAATTTTATACTTTTACGAGTAGGTACTACCACATCCACACAACCTTTGCATGCAACCACTATGTGAGCTGATTTGACTGCCTGCGTCCCCCGCCAAGCATATCGTCTCTGTCACTTGTGATCCATTGTTGCATTTTAAATAAGCGCCGTCAAACAAAATAAAAACCCGCATTCTGATCCGAGGCCTGTGATAAGGTATAAACAATTAGCGGGACATGAACAATTGCCTACAATGGTACACCACTTACCTTTATGCCTATATACCTACCAATGCTTCATATTGTTATTATAATTAGTATTATGCGTTTCCAAGGGCTTTTCAAATGTTATGGTAATATTCAGTTGTAAATTTATTAACAATACACAAAAATGTTGATGGAATAAATTTAATTCAAAGATTAATAATATATTTCCAACTTGTATGTGTGGGTAGTTCAATGAGAATTATTCATAGAAAAAGGAATTGAAAAGATAAAACGTTTCAAGATTTAATTTACGCATAGAACATGCCTAGAAAATCCGTAAAAATCACGATTACAGGAAAATACAAAAAAATTGTCCGACATTTTCGGCGCCAAACTCAAATACATTTGAATCAAATTGAAGTGTGTTTTTAAATTAAAAAGCAAAATGCTTTTTTTTTACTTCGATAGGCGGTCTATTTATTCGATTTTAATTTTTTTTTTTGTTTTGTTCTTACCATATAGTTCCCAGTTACACTTCCAACCTTCCCAGCAAAACATGACTAACCATATTGAATTATAGAACGCAACGACAACAATTCAAAATTTACTAACACATTGAAACTTCTTTCACCTTTTGTCAGTATATGTAGTGAGAAAAATTCACAATGCAACAAAGTTCAAACTAATACCGGAAACTTTTTGGCGCAGTTCTTAGTAGAGGTCTGACCCATTTTTTTTTTTACTCGTACATTTTACACTGCATTGAAGTATTTGATTCAAAAAATTCAAGATTCAAAACTTTACTGTAAACTGATTTCATTTCGACACTTAAGTACACTAACTAGTTTTGTCAGTGTCTGCACTGAACTGAAACAAATCAAACAAGACATATTTGTGAAGCATTCATTTTTTCTTTCCTCATGCCCAAGTATGTATTATCAAGACATTTCCCACGACACGGAACTGAAGTATTTGATAAATAAAAAGCGGGTACAACACATATGTAACGTATTTTGATAATTGAAATGTCTTAATTTAAACTCTAACAAGACGTCTTGAGGAATCTGGAACCAGGAATGATTTGTCCGTACTCTGGAAAATTTGCTTTTGGTTTCTTCGTAATGTAATGTCGTAGTGTTTCCATGGTGTTTCAGTGAAAAAACTTAAAAATTAGAAATCGTATTTGGATTTAAGTTGTGCAAAGTCAAAATTTTGTATCTTGTAAAAACCTGTGTACATATAAATAGATCAATTAAGCCGTTAATTTTCAATTAAAACTGTAACCATTGAGATGTCCAAATTATTTTTGTCATTATGTAATTCCAATTTATTTTCTTATAACTCTTAGAATATTTTCTTTTGATTTTATTTAATATTTAATAACTTTCTGTTAAAAAATTAATTCATCCCAAATTTACATAATTTTTATTGCTACCACTTTTTATAAAGTTCTTAATCAGCATTTTATGGTTATATTTTTTGTTGTTGTTGTTATCCTTTTCTTTACTTTCTTTTTAAATTCATTTAAAAGAATTTCTTTTTTGTCTATCATCATTATCGAAAGTCATCATCATTGCCATTAGTTTCAGAAGCAAACGCTCAGTAATTTATTGGGGTTGAATGAATACTCAGCAAACCAAAAGTCCTGCGCCTTAATCAGTAACACCAGCAAAGTTTTAAAATGTTGCAAATCGTTTGCAAATCCTTGCTCTGCTGATGCCAATGCGTTTCTTATCTTTGTTTTTTGCTTTTATATACCCTACATCCAGAATATACTTTTTCCTTCTACTCCTAACGCTTAGAAGAAGGCGTGAAATGACAAACTATTGGATTAATAGTGACATAAGATTAATTTCATGGTACAAATTATTAAATATGCTTTTGTGTTAATGGTATCATCACATTAATTTGATTGTACGTACAATAAGATATACTTTTAGATTAATAGTGATTTAATTGTTCAAAATATAAGATAAGATGTACTAATCACATCAGTCTAATGGTACAAACTATTAATGTGTTAATAGGATATACTGTTGAATCATTGCTCTCAAACCATGGAATCGATAGGATAAACATACCATTAATATATTGTAGTTCTTTTATTGTTTTGATAGTACGTCGCGCTTTGACTTATTTTAATTGTAAAAACGGATTGATCTATTATCAAAACCAACTATTTATATAAATTTAAATTTTTTTTTTTTTGATTGTGTAACTTCTTGTAAAAACAAAAACTTTGGAATAACTGTACTTAAAAGTTGGTTGAGAACAATGCAACCGAATTTGCCATAAATGCTAGGAAACAGCTGTGGTTGATTTTGTGATCTTAGGAGCAACCAAACCACCCGATGGGAACTTATCCATGTGAATTATACAGATATGAAACATCAAAAAAAAAACTCATCGTGTATATCTTTTTTTTTTTCAATCATAAATCGAAAACTTTCCAAACATAAATTTCGTTAACTTTATAAAAATATTCTTAATTTCTCTTCATCTTACTAATGCTCTCTCCCTTTCTCAATTTTCTTTTTTTTTCTGTGTATATTTTTTTCTCTCGTTTTTTTATAGCACTAACTATTCTCATTATATCACATTTTTTATCCCATAGCAACTACAAAAAAGTTCGGCCTTTCATATTGCAATTTTTTTATATACTTATTTTTTTTTTTGCTGAATATCCCAGCCGCGCCATTTTTTATTTTTCTCTTCACTCACATCCGGATTCATGCATACGCCACACCACAAAATGCGCGCATTCTGCATCCATCCATCCATCCCGACGTAGGCTTCATCACAGTTGCAGTCAGTCGTTTTTTGTGGTACTGGTGTTCATGATATGTCTTATGCGAGCATGTTGGTATGTATTTACACATGTAGATATGTTTGCTTCAAAATACCTAGTAGACAATTTATGCATTTCCATAAATACTTATAGATAGATATGTCTAAATCTGGAAAAAAAAACACATTTTAGGGGAGTTCAAAACTACAAGATATAGGGGGTTATCGTGAATCAAGATTCCCGGGGAAATTTCTCGGACTGCCGTGCATTCTTTATTGCAGTTTAAGAAAATTCTCCGGGAATCTTGATTCACGATAACCCCCATAGAGAAAATTTTCACAATGGGCATACCGATCGATATTCAAGTTTGGCGGTAGTAAATAACGCCCTGTGAAAATACGCCCAAAAAAAAAAAAAAAAAAAATACGAAATAACACCTAAAGATAAAAAAACGAAATAACGACAATTATTGAAATGAAATATAGCCCAACCAATAAGAAGACGAATAAATTTACATAAAAATTTTTGCGATAGTCTTTTTGGAAATATGTAATGCTCAAAATTTGAAATTTATATCGTTAAAAATTGGGCGTTGACCCGATTTTATTTTGGGCGATATTTCATTTTAGAAATATGAAAATCTCCAAAAAAAACGAAATAACGCCCAGTTATTGAAATGAAATATCGCCCAAACAATATGAAATAAAACCCAAAAACGAAATAACTCTCAAATTATTCTCAGGCAATAGGAATTATGGTCACATAAATTTGGGCGATAATTATTTTGGAAATAACGCCTAAAATTTATTGATATGAAAATAATTTGGGCGTTATTTCGTTTTATTTTTTTGGGCCTAAAAAGTAAAAACGAAACAACGCCAAAACAACTAACGAAATAAAACCCAAATTTTGTGGCGATATTTCCAAAATGATTTTTATGAAAATAGTTTGGGCGTTGTTTCGTTTTTAAGCGGTATTCCTTACTGCCTCAAGTTTAAAGTTTGACGACTCGTTCACATGATCCAGACAGGGCTTTTTTTTAATTGTCTTTCCTAAAATTTTGTTTGATCTTGAAGATAAAGGACGCTTTGGCGCACCGAAAAAATTTTGAGATAAAGTATTAGAGGAATTACTTAATAAGGACCCATGACAGACGCTAGCTGAGCTTTGAAAATTTTTACAAGCATTTGACAGTTTCGCAACGTTTGGAAGCATTAGGAATGATACAAAAGTGGGGACATAGGGTGTTGTATGAGTAAAAGGAACGATTTTGGCACCGTATCGTGAGTGGCGATGAAAAGCGGATAAATTACGATAATCCCAAACGTCAATCAATGATCATGGGGTGACCCCGGCCTTGCATCATCATTATCCGTAATAACAAATATTCGAAACTTCTCCTCTGCATTTAATGACATCAACAGAGTGTAATTTATTATGTGCTCTCCTTCACATCCGCCGTAATTCCTTTAGATGACACTTGGCCTGGTTGAGCAGCGATTTCATTCTTATGAAGATACAAAAAAATGGATCGATTCTTGGATAGAATCAAAAGTTGTTTCGTTTTTTTGACATGGACTTCATATGCTGCCAGAAATATAAAAGAAAATAGTGTCTAGTGATGGGCAATACTTTAAATGAAATGTTTTTAACGTCTCAATACAATGCTTTCCAAAATCAGCAAACTTATTTTTTTCTATCTATTGGAAGTTAAAGTTGAAAGACTGTTCAAGCTGATATATAAAATTCTTTTTTTATCTACTGGGTTATTACGCTCCATCTGAAAGATCATCATACCTAAGTATTTACATATGCTTTTACCTACTGGGTAATTAGCCAGTCTATGCCGCCTAGGTGTATACGCCAGTATGTGTGAGTAAGTGATGTCCTGCTCGTGTGCGACGATGATTTGAATGTTGAGAATGGTAGGACTTTTTGCTGAATAATAGTACTCGAACACATACATAACTTCAGTAGATGAAAAAAAAAAATATTTTTTTAATGGTCTAAGTATTTAAGAGTATGATGGCCGTAACTTCCTTCACTGTAATTCAAAGTTTGTGGAACTCACCGTCAGATATTCGTGTACCATTATCAGATAAGCTTTTTCATATTCGTGACAGAATTAACAGTTAGTGATTTGAAATCAAGTACATCAGCTACAATTTCTGCTGGCAATTTTGGATCATCGCCAATTTTAACCTGCTTCAGGATCACATTTCCAATTTTTCCCAGAACTAGATTAAAACTGAGCTTAACTCCTTTTTTCTTAAGTAAACTTAAACTGATTTTCCTTTTTGCCATAGATAACTGGTAGATTGGTTGAAAATTAGTGCTTTCAAATGCACTAAATGGTACCAAAAAGTATCAAGTGGTAATCAAAAGTAATTGAAAGCATCAAATGATATAGACCGAAAAGGCTCAAAAAAATATCAGGATTTTCAAAATACAAGTGATAAAAATTAAGAACAATTCTTTGTTACACAGTGTTAACTGTGCTCCCTAACCAAAACGTCTTTCATCCGAGCGCTATTTTTATCAGCGAATTTTTGTTTTCATGTCGTCTCCTATTTTGTTGATGGTGCTGTTTCTATTTCTGGTTCTATTTTTTTCTCTAACGACTCGACGCAATCAAATCAGTTGAAGCGCAAAATGATTGCCGCAATAAGTGTTACTCATACTATGTACCTTATTTGCAGTAGCCTTGCTTACCAACGCGCAAAGTGCGCCACAGTACCTACTTTATGAAGCCGCCATTCATCCGTCTACTCCCTCAAAAAGTCAAGTGTTTGAATATTTTTGTGTTTTTGAATGTGGCATTTTAGGGAGACCACGCAGTCGACTAAAGTGGCATTTGTAATTCACCATTCCCCTCCCCCTCCCCTCATCAACTGGCAGAAAAGAAAATGAGAAAAAAAAAATCAATTTTAAGGATGAATCACACAATCGGAAAAAGGCGTGTATAGCGGTAATTGAGTGATCTCTCTGCTTAACGAAGAAAACTCCTATTTTGATTATACGAGGATTGGGTTGCCAAAAGTACATGGCCTTGGCAAAAAAAACTTAATGTACAAATTTATTTTATTTTTAAACACAATCTACTATTTTAGTTCGATATACTTTGCCCAACTTTTGTTCGATCTCGTTGTTTTGCTTCTAAAAATTTCATTGACCCTTTCAGTTGAGCCGCCCATAGTTTCAGCAATCTGAATTTTTTTTTTTTCAATAATTTTTCATGTTCTGACCTTGCTTGGACAGCCTGGATTTGCTATGGTCTTATATGCCATGGTTGATAACGAAGGTGCAGTCTCTAAATTACGCAGACTTTCGATTTTATATTGGGTGTACAACTTAGAAACCGGAATTTGACGGTGGATGTCCGTACTAACAAATATCGTGAAAGCTCGAACTTTATATATATGTCATTTTGAAGGTACATTTGACAGCTGTCAAAATCAGTCAACAAAAGAATTTTATCTTGTGTGCATCATTATTATTTTTCACGATGAATAACTACTTCGAAATTGGAGAAAAAGACAGCATTTGCGGGAGGTTCTGTTGGGTCATTTTTTTGCAAAGAAAACTGCTGCCAAAAGTCATTTTTGCATCGGATCGTGACTGGGGATGAGAAATGGATCCATTACGACAACCCGAAACGCAAACATTCATATATGAAGCCCGGACAACCAGGACCTTCCCAGCCAAAGACAAATATCCATGGTGCCAAGGTAATGCTCTGTAATGCTCACAGGTGACCTCTATCGAACACAATTAATGCGTTTGAAGCGTGCCATCATCGAAAAACGCCCGGAAAATGCGACCAGACACGAAGCAATAATTTTTCATCATGACAACGCTCGGCCACATATTGCTGCCCCAGTCAAAAATTACCTGGAAAATAACGGAAAACAACGGATGGGAAATTTTGCCTCACCCGCTTTATAGCTCAGACCTTGCACCATCAGACTACCATTTGTTCCGATCGATGCAGAATGCCCTATCAGGAATACGCTTCACTTAATTTCAAGGTATCGAAAATTGGATAGATTCATTTTTGGCCGCCAAGCCGGCGCAATTTTTTGGGATGGAATTCATAAATTGCCTGAAAGATGGGGAAATGTTGTAGCTTCCAATGGACAATACTTTGAATAAAATATATTGTAACATTTTTCCACAATAAAGCATCAAATTTCGGTAAAAAATTCCGGTTTTTAAGTTGTACACCCAATATCATTGGTTTTTTTTTTCTCAAAATACAAAATACATGCCTAACGTAACAAAAATTAGCACACCCCCTCCGATTTCGCTGGAATTTGGTACATTGTTTCGATAAAAGTTTTGGTATTTTTTTGTGGATTTTAGAGGGATGTCAAAGAGGAAAATCGGTAAATTGCGACAAGCACTCCTTCACATAATTATCCATAACTTTCATGTTCAGACAATTTTTGGAAAGGAATTGAATATTGAATTCGTATATGGCAAAAGCACTAAATTAAGTACTATTTTAGTACTAAGATTACAACAACACTCCATGACTTATGTTTTTGGTCTTCCAAAATATATTTTGTGGGGAGAAAAAAATAACTTTTCATATCAACCAAAAATTAAAATGGTATGTTTTATGGCTTACTTACAATTTTTCGAACTTTTCTTAACATGAAATTGACCGAGTTTTGTAAAACAGAACTCACAATATTTTCCATAACTAGGACATTTCTGAACCGATTTTTTTAGAATATTTTTCGAGAATATTTAAACCCATTATAACCAAGTTTTTGGAAAAAGGGGTCAAAAAGTACCTTAAAAGCGTGATATAATGGGTTAAGATGTCCACATAACTTAACGTGAAATGAAGCATGGAACAATTTTTTAGAACATCTTAAGCCATTATGTCCCATTTTTAAAGGTCTTTCAGACCCTATTTTCCAAAAACTTGGTTATAATGGGTTTAAATATTCTACAAAAATTTTACTAGGGACCACAGAAAAAAAATATCGTCGGGACGGTGGCAACCCTATATAGTAGCGCACGTGCACCAACGACTCATGATAAGCACGACATTAAAGAACTTTAAAAAATGCATAACTTGATAACCGTAAAAGATACCACAACTTTGAAGGTCGGTAAATAACTGCAATGAAATTTATATCTAAGTAAAAATATTTCAAAAAAATAAAAAGAGTGCACCAAGCTCCAAATTGGTTTTAAAAAAGAAAAAACTTTTTTTCCACGTAAAATAAAATTTCTTTTCAGTGTATTTTTTTTTTTCAAAAGCTCATATCTTTTTGCACTAACCCTGAGAGTTTCATTAAAATCGAATAAAAATCCGAGGAGCTATGAATTTGCAAACATGTGAGTATCTAAAAGTTTGAATCTGACTTCATATGGCCGCCATCTTAGATTTTTTCGGAAATTCGAAAAATCATTTTACCACAGTTATACGTACGTCAAATACTAACATTTCACCAATTTTCATATAAATCGGAGGTGTCAACCCAAATCTTAATCGATTACGCAAAGAATGTATAAGTTTTTTTCGACACACTCTTTAAGTAGGGTAAGCGAGGAAAATATGGACCACCTATTCTTTTTTTTAAAATAAAACTCAAATTACATTAAATAAAACACTTAATTTTATTTCATTCCTTAAAGGAAACATTTCACTTTCATTGTCATCAAAAAAAAAGAAAAAATTAGTAAACTAAAAATACTCAAAATAAAGAGAAAAAAAAGTGTAGTGTTATATGAACCATATAAGTAGACCATATTGCCCCACATGTTTATTTAGTACAGAAGTTGCATATAAAAATGTCACTTCCACATCCGGCGCATTCTTCATGACTCCAAGAACGCCAGATTACACTTTCAACCCAAACCTCTCCATGACGTTCTTCTGAGTAAAGAGTATTACTGTATAAGCATTTTTCATCTTCTTTTCCCTTGGGGTTAACGAATTCTAAATCATCACCATCAGACTCGTCGTGAAAACTGCAACTAGATTCTCCATCTGAAAAGAATGGAAAATGCATTTGTTTTTGAGACTTTTTTTTTTTGTGGTCCATATTACCCGCATCACGTGTTGGTGAAATAAATGGTTTTTTATCAAAAACTTTTGTGGTTAATGAACTAATTTGTGCTAATAAATTATAGATGGTATTCACCAAACTTTCATGAGCAGTACTTGAATTGAAGTATTCCTTTGCTACTAAAATACTACACAGTAAAAATTTTAGTTTAATTTTAAAACCAAAAAAAGTATTTATATAGAACAATGCCAAAAAATGTTTTAATTTTAAACTATTTTGGAATAAATAAAGAGAGGGAGAAAAATGAAAAAAAAAAAAAAAATTTAAATTTAATTGAAAAAAAAAAAAAACAAGACTTCCTTCCATACTGAGATTCGAACCCAGGGTACAACATCTTGTGTACATAAATTACGAAGTCTTTAGCTCACTCGGCTATCAAACGTATTGACGTAGTTGTGTGAAATTTGTATTTAAACAATTGAAAAATAAAATTTTTTTTTTTGTTTTTTTGTTCTCGTTCTTTTTTTTATGCTCTTTTGATAAATAAAGTTTTTCAAATTTTGAAACTAAAAAGTCTCTCCAAGCTAAATTAAAACTTTGATGGCATAAGTTTCAAACCAAAAGTATTAAAATTGGCGCAGAGAATATTTTAATACTTTTCTTGGACTTATTTTAAAACTAAAAATGATTAGTTTTTTTAATTTAAAGTTATTTTAGGATTGTTTTTAAGCCACTTTGGTATTAAAAAATTGAAAAAACTAAATGGTTTAAAAGTAAATATTTTTTGTGATAAAATTAAAACCTACCGGAATAAATTTCAATCTTTTTTGGAATAAATTTTGAATTTAATACCAAAGCAGTTTAAAATCAATACCGAATGGAATCAAAAGTAAACTATCACTTTTTACTGTGTAGTGATGAGCAAACCAAGACCAAGACAATATCAGTCTTGGTCTTGGTCTTGTTCTTACACATTGAGTCTTGGTTTTGGTTTTGATATTGAGTCTTGGTCTTGGTCTTGATCTTTCTCATTAAGTCTTGGTCTTGAAAAAATTTCTAGAGATATTGAGTAATCAAAGTTTTAAAACCATATTTTTCCAAAGCAGTTGGGTTTTTAAGATGCCAAAATTCAAATTGAGAGATGATTTTATCTTCGAAACAGGCGTGAAACACCTTTTAACTATAAATTACCAAGACTGAAAAGCAGTCTTGGTCTTGAAGATTATCGTGTGCAAGACTAAGACCATAGCAGTCTTGGTCTTGGTCTTGGTCTTGCAAAAATATCAGCGTCTTGGGTTTGGTCTTGCAAAATTACCAAGACCAAGAACAAGACGCAAGACCAAGACTAATTTTGCTCATCACTACAAAATACAGAGGGCATAGTAAATTCTCGATCATTTTTTAACTGATGTTGAGTTTTTCTGTGTTTTTCATGAATGAAAATAAACCTTTTTACGTACTCATATATGAAGCCGCTAACATACCCAATTCTATTATTGCTCCTGTAGGCGGCATGTTAATAAATATCGAATATTTATTTTTATACTAAACTTTTACGTAAATCTAAGTACAAAAAAATCCTATCCTACTAAAAAGAATAATATGAATGGGTTTATTTGAAAGTGGAATAAGTCCAATTCCGGAAAAATTGAGTTTATGGTAGTTATAGCTAGCTATATATGTCCTTTAAAAAAATATGATAATGCAAGAAATCAGGTACAAATTACATGTCAAATGAAAGCAAATAAATTAGACTTTTATAAAATGTTACTAAAACTATGCATTAATGATATAATTTTTGGAAAAATAGTGCTTTAAAAAAAAAAAAAATGGTCAAAATTTCTGAAAATTTGCAATACCTCTAAAACCACTACTCGGATTAAAATTTTTAGAAGATCTTTTTTGTAGCAAATTAACATATCTTTCGTATGCCATTAACATTATTAAAATCCTTTCAGGGGTTCCCAACTTATAATAATTTTTATAAATAATATATCTCGATCTTCCGATGGCTATATCTCCGAAAGTAGGTCCGAAAAGAACTTTTTGTTTTTGTTGTTGTTGTAACTAATTTTCAGAGCCCTACTTGAGCAAAAAGAAAAGAAAACAAACCACAACAGTTTTTAAAGTAAAATTTTTCTAAGTTTTAATTTTCCTTTGCTTTAGTTTACAAAATATTTTGTGAGTAAAAATGGAATAAGTCATACAAAATTTATAACAAATTTTTAAATTTATTATAAATGAAAGTGGAATAAGTCCATTCAGACCAAAAAAACTCAACTATTTTCTATTACACTTGTAAAAATTTTAACAGCATAACAAAATTTGATTAATTTACACTGGTAAACACTTAACACCGGTTTAATAACGCTTGCCAATATTTTTAAATTGAGTCGTACGCAAACCCTCTAATATCTCAGTTTATGAAAAAGTGGACTTATTCCACTTTCAAAAAAACCCATTCATATATTGGATTTAAGTTTTAACAAATGTATTTAAAAAAATATTTTGCTGCAACAGTTGGAATTATTTCATTCGTGAATTATAAAAATGTAAAATTTTTCTGAAATATCAACAATTACTCTCACTACTGCGTTTTGTTTCCACTCTTTCTCTCTCTTCTCTTTGCTTCTTTTTCTATCATTAATGTTTTGTTTTGTTGTAATTGCCGGAACTTCTCCCATATCCCTTATGTTGCTGTTTTTGCTAAGTGTCATAAAATGATAGCATTTGGCAGAGATTTTACCACAAACTCTAAATAAATATTGCGACGAAAAAAAAAAAATAGAAT
Source organism: Calliopum simillimum (assembly GCA_951812925.1). Taxonomy (NCBI): domain Eukaryota; kingdom Metazoa; phylum Arthropoda; class Insecta; order Diptera; family Lauxaniidae; genus Calliopum; species Calliopum simillimum. The sequence continues at coordinate 33,486,602 of OX638368.1, read as the reverse complement.
TGCAACATGTACATTTTTAATATTTTACACATTGGTTTGGGTAAATCAATTTCTAAAGAATTAAAAAAAAAGAAAAAAACCATTTGGAAAAAACTCATTACGTAATAGCTAGGGAGCATATTTTGCATATGAAAACGTTGTAAAAAAGGGTTGTTTTATTGTACAAAAAGAGGGGAAAGCCCCTAACAAATTTCTTTAAAAACAATAAACTCTTTATGCTACGTATAATGTGAAAGGTTCTTCTTTTTAAGTTATTGCGCAATAAAATATTTCTTCAAAATTACTGCCAAGTTTGTGCATATGTTTGAGTGTTATAAAATTTAACACAATATGCTGCTTATTTATAGCACCTTTTTATCCTTAGCAAACGACTTACATCCTCACTTCTGCCTAGTTTATTCCTTTATGGTTGCAAATTGCACTTTTACATAAAATCCAGAAGGAAAAGGTTTGGCGGCTGATACTGCAATTTTTGAAGAAAATTATACATTAAACTTCGAAGAAAAAAATATGCACTCAAAAGAAAAAAACTTTAAAAGCAAAAGAAAATGCATTTGAATCAACAAATTTTTGACATAAAATGGCGCCAAACGAAAAATTGAGTAAAAAAATTGTTTTTAAATCAAAAGCATATGGTTTTTAATTCAATAAAAAAAAAAAATCTTTTCAACTTCCATTTTCACATATTTATTAAAACGATTTGACCGAATATTTTTTAATAAAATTTGGCTTTGTAAAAATATAAAACTTATATGAAAAATCATCAAATACTAACTGCATTTTTTTTCCATTTTCTTGCAGTAAACTTGGACTTGGACTTTTTGAATATAAGTACGTGCTTATTTCAAACCATTGATGGTTCGA